>JAVJIF010014640.1:0-140618 GCA_038442645.1 Agave tequilana | reverse complement strand
TGTGTAATACCCCGTTCCCGGAATACGTACTTAGTTGCGTGTTCAGTTTTTCGATCGTATTTTTTGGTTTACTTCCTGTATTTGACCGATTTCAGTTTTAAAAGTCATTTTCCAATATATATATTTTCTATGATTTTCTGGAATTTTCCTGAATTTAATTAAATATTTTCAAAACCGGTGTCGACCAGTACCGCTGATCGATTCTCGGATTTTTAATTCACAAACAGTTAGGAATTTCTAGAAGGTCCTTTAGACTTTATTTCTTAGAATCATATTTTCTATCTAAATACTTTTTCTGGGAATTTATGAATTTATGAAAGTTCCAACGGAGTCGGTAGATAACTGATTCCGGGATTTTTAGTTTTAAAACTATAAATTATTTCTTCAAACGAATTTCACCATGAGTCTTAAAATGTTATTCTTGATTTTAGTAAAATTTTCGGGTCGTTCCGAGATACTTGAATTTCGGACGATTCCGATATTTTCCAATAATTCAATTTTCCACATAATCCCACTCACTTTCACCTAATCCTTTTAAATCCCACTCATTCTCTCTCTCCCCCATGGCCGGCCAAGTGGCCAAGTGAGGGACACCTCACCCTCCCATATTTGCACAAAACCCCCTCTCAATTACACTATTTGCAACTCCTTTACAAAATCTAACACCTATATAACCATCTCTTTACATTTCTTTTCCTTTTTCTTCATTTCACCTAAGTGTTAGCCCTCACCAAGAGATTTCTCCTCCTCTCAACCCTCAACCCTAGCTCCAAGAACCACCTCAAGGACTTCATCTCCACCTCAAGCAACCACCTTGGACCTTGGATCATAGCCTTCTTCGCCACCGAAGATCACTTTGGCGCCATTCGTCGTCAACAACTCTTTCGACCGCATAAAACGCCGATTTATCGCTCCTAGTGAGTATTCTTACTCACCAAGACATGTGAATTCCCTAGTATACTTGTATTCCACATCTTGTTCACTTGTGCCTTCAAAATCACACATTTGACCTTCAAATTCGACCTGCAATTCTGTTCTGTACGCTACTTACAGACCCAGATTAGTCGACTTGACTAGGCATTAGTCGACTAACCCTTCTAGTTGAACCTTAACCTTTCTGAAACACAATTTTAGTCGACTTACCCTGATTATTAGTCGACTAACCCTTTCTGGAAATGAACCTCAACTCTCTGGAAATCACTGTTAGTCGACTACACATTCCTCCCTAGTCGACTAACCTTACTTGAACCAGAAACCCAACTCTCGGCCCTAGTCGACTTATCCTATTTATTAGTCGACTATAGACTACTAGTCGACTAACCCTTCTCACCTTAGTCGACTCCTGAAACAAACTTAACTCTCTGTATCCCAGTTCTAGTCGACTTAGCTTGACTGTTAGTCGACTTGCGTGTCTGTTAGTCGACTACCCTTTTTACCTAGTCGACTAACTTTCCCTGAAACAGAATATCAACTCTCTGGAACCCAGTTTTAGTCGACTAATCCAGACTGTTAGTCGACTTAAGACCCCTACCAGTCGACTACACCTTCCACCTAGTCGACTAATTTAAGCTGTTTATTATAGTTGATTTCTTTTCTAATTTGGATCTTACCCTGATACATGTGTATTATATTATGCTTGTTCATGCTTCATAACTGATACTACTTGACCTATTACTGGATGGATGTTATCTCTTGTAACTTCATGACTTGTTATTACATATTCTCGTTTCATGACATGTTAAATAGTGAATATCACCACTTATCATGCCATCTCTTGAACCAAGCATGATGCATTCAACTTTTGTATAAAATGGACCAACTTACATTGGGTCAGGGGGAAACATGCGGATATCGATATGTGTTCGTGTTTACAGTGGCATTAGGTATATTGTACAATTATATTCCGGTCTAACCTGAGGGCCTCCAGACCGAGGGGAGTGCTTGCTCCCTCTTCCTGAGTACTATCATGATAAGGGCATACATAAGTCCCTCCTGAATAGCCTAGCGGCTGGCTTCCGTCACCAAGCAACGGAACAATCCTGGACCGTTATCCCGGGCATGTACGGGGTCCACTGTAAACATAGTTCGTCGATACCCCCGCTGTTTCCAATAACAACCTTGTATTACTAGGATATGGATCTATGTGCGCTGGGACGCTGGGTCACATAGCTAGATATCACAGTAAGACAAGTAATAATAATAATAGACTTTAACTATGTATCCATTTCATCTGATTATAGTTCTTTATGCTTTCATTACTTGTTGGTTTATTTCATTATGCTGTTCCGTTCTTATTATTCATATCTCTTAGCCACTTGGCTATAACCTGTTCATTTTCGGGAGGTCCTGACTCCCTTGGATTTGTATGTTCAGGCTCCGAAGCTTGGATCGAAGTGGAGCCATCCACAGAAGATCGAGCTTTCTTTAGCGAGCAGGCTGATTAGCTCCAGTCCTTGCGCCAGATCTTTCTTTTGACTCACGGGATCTTCATCCTACTCGTGAGCATTTTGTGTTTATGTTGTATCTTTTGCTTTTGGACTTAGTTGTGATAAAAGATACGTGTAATGTGTAATATTTCATCATATCTTGTGATGACTTGTACTTGTACTTTTATGTTGGCATATGTATGGAAATCACGCTTTGTCGTGCACTCTGATCCTTGTTGTACTTTTATGCTTAGCGTGTATACGTGGGGGCACCTTTTGACCTGCGTATATACGTCGCAGTGACGTCCCCGTATCTGTGGAATCGGGGCGTTACAGGTTGGTATCAGAGCCTAGGCTCTCACACCTATGGTACAATCAAGTAGCAAATTAATGAAATTTGCTATTGCCAACTACAATGTACAAAGTTATCTAGTCCTTCTTGATCCCTTCTTGATTCCTTCCCTTGTGTCCCTTGTGTCCTAAACTCCTTCCATTTTTCTAAATTCCAGTTATCCTTTCCCAAATTTGGTATGGAGAGAAGGACGGGTCGTAGCAACTCTGGGCAAGCATCGAATGGACCCACTGGAGAGAATGTGATATTCTGAGGGTCATTCAGACGATGATGGAGAACCAGCAGCAGCAGACGGAACTCCTCCGGCAAGAATTGGCAGCTCCAAAGGAACAGAGGCCGGGAAATGTTTCAGACTTCAGGCGGCTGCAACCAGCCATATTCACGGGTGAAGAGAAGCCCTTGGATGCTGAGCAATGGCTGACAGACACCACAGACTTATTGAATGCAGCTCGAGTTCCACAGGAGAATCAAGTGGAGGTTGCTAAGATTCAATTGAAGGATATAGCCAGAACTTGGTGGCTAGCTGAGGAGGCCAGATTGGAGAAGCCTGTCACCTGGGACACATTCTCCAAGAGCTTTTATAGCAGATTCTTCCCCGCCACTGCTCAGAAGGACATGGAAGAGCAGTTCATCAGACTTCAGCAAGGGATAGGTCCGTGGATGAGTATGCCGCGGAATTCTCAGGCTTAGCCGCTTTGCTCCGTACATGGTAACTGATGAGGAGAAGCGGGCTAGCAGATTTCAGCAGGGCTTGCAGATGGATATTCAGGTCTTCTTGATGCCCCAGCAGCTGAAGACTTATTCAGAAGTTCTCACCATAGCTCGGGAGGTAGAGCGTGGGCTAGAGAAGAAGCAAGAGAGCCAGATGAGGAACCAGGCCATGAAGAGGCCATTTGCACCAATGGGAAGAGGAGGCCCTTACAGAGCAGCAAAGGTTCAGACTGTGAGGCAACCATTCAGACCGGCTCCTTACCAGACGGCCCAACCATTATCCTTCTGCAGTTATTTCAGAAACCAGGCCATGTTCGTCAGAATTGCCGTAGGGCAAATGGGTTATGCTTGGTGTGTGGTTCCCGGGACCATTCTATAGAAACCTGTCCACACAAGAGAATGGGGGTAGCCGGCCAAGCTTTGCCAGCACTGCAGGGACCGAATGGACAGAGAGCACTTCCAGGGCCACCGGGGCAGAGGAATCAAGGACCGATGATCAGGAGAGTTCCTCCCCCTCCTCCACAGCAAGCTGTTCGCCCAGTCCAGAGAGGAGCTAGGACCGCGGCAGGGCGTGGAAGGGTCAAGCCTTCAATTTGACAGAAGTAGAGGCTGAGACTTCTGAGGAGGTGATAACAGGTAATATCAGGGTGCATTCTAAACCTGTTTTAGCCCTCTTCGATTCAGGTGCTTCACATTGTTTTATCTCAGATCATTTTGTGGCATTGCATTCCATACCTGTTAGATCTTTAGACCACAAATGGGAGATTAGTACAGGGAATGGAGTAGTCGTGTCTTCTAGAGTTTGTGCTGACTGTCCAGTAGAACTTTGTGATAAGACCTTGGCCATAGATATGCTCGTACTAGACACCAAAGGGTACGACGTAATCTTAGGCATGACCTGGCTCAGTCAGTACTATGCAGTTATTGACTGTAGGGAGAAGAAGATTATTTTCAGGATCCCTCATCAACCGGAATTCCAATTCAGTAGAGAAGTGAAGTCTACTAAGAGGAAGACTCGGTTGACTACTTCGGAGGTTCAGAAGGGAGTACCGTTGTGGGATGAATTTCCAGGAGTCTTTGCTGAGATCTCAGGACTGCCACCTGAAAGGATGATTGAGTTCTCTATTGAGACTGTGCCTGGAGTGGCTCCTATATCCAAGGCTCCGTACAGGATGGCACCTGCGGAGTTAGAGATTCTGAAGAAGCAGCTGCAGGAATACTCTGATAAGGGATTGATTCGGCCAAGTACTTCACCATGGGGAGCTCCAGTGCTATTGGCGAGTAAGAAGGATGGTGGTAAGAGGCTTTGTGTTGATTATAGAGAATTGAACAAAGTTACCATCAAGAACAAGTCCCTTACCAAGGATTGATGATTTGTTTGATCAGCTTCATGGAGCCCGGGTATTCTCTAAATTGGATTTGCAGTCAGGTTACCATCAGCTAAGGATGAAGAAAGAGGATATTCCGAAGACGGCATTCAGGACCCGTTATGGCCACTATGAATTTCTAGTTATGCCTTTCGGAGTCACCAATGCCCCTGCGGTTTTCATGGATTTGATGAACCGAGTGTTCTCGCCCTACTTGGATCAGTTTGTTGTTGTTTTTATAGATGATATCTTGATCTATTCAAAGGACAACAAGGAGCATGCAGAACACTTGAGGATTGTATTGCAGACTCTCCAGCAGGAGCAGCTTCATGTGAAGAGGAGCAAGTGTGACTTTTGGTTGGACAGTATAGCCTTCCTTGGACACGTGGTTTCAGCAGAAGGGATTTCAGTTGATCCTAGCAAAGTCCAGGCAGTGAAGGACTGGCCAATTCCAAAGACGGTGACTGAGATTAAGAGTTTTCTTGGACTAGCCGGATATTACAGACGCTTTGTCCAAGACTTCTCTAGGATTGCAGCCCCGTTGACCAAGCTCACCAGGAAAGGAGAAAGGTACATATGGACAGAGGAATGTACGGCAGTTTTTGAGCAATTGAAGCAGAGGCTCATTTCAGCTCCAATCTTGAAGACTCCCTCAGGGAGAGGAGGGATGGTCATATTCAGTGATGCATCAGGAAAAGGCCTGGGGTGTGTACTTATGCAACATGATCATGTCATAGCTTATGCATCCAGACAACTGAAGACTCATGAGCGGAATTACCCAACTCATGACTTGGAGCTAGCAGCTGTCATATTTGCTTTGAGATCTGGAGTCATTATCTTCTGGGAGATAAGGTGTTGATATACACGGATCACAAGAGCCTCAAGTATATCTTCTCACAGAAGGAGTTGAACATGAGGCAGAGGCGGTGGCTGGAGCTGATGGCGGACTATGATATTGACTTGCAATATCATCCAGGCAAGGTCAATACAGTACCGGATGCACTGAGCAGAAAGCCAGAGAATAGAGTGCTTGTCCAACTTACTCAGCAGAAGGAATTGATTCAAGACATCATCAGATTGGACTTGATGTTGGTGCAAGGAGCTGATAAGGCGGGACAGTTCATGACCATGCAGATTCAGTCAGCATTGATAGATGAGATCAAGGAAGCTCAGAAGGAAGACCCCAGATTGCAGCAATTCCGAGCTCAGGTAGAGGCTGGATTGAGGACTGATATCAGTATTCATCCGGATGGTGCCTTATACTTTGGTAGTAGGATTTGTGTTCCCCAAGGAGAAGTTCGGCAGAAGATTTTAGCAGAAGCACACAGTTCAGCTTATTCCATACACCCAGGGGGAACCAAGATGTATCAGGACTTGAAGAAGCAGTTTTGGTGGAATGCTATGAAGAGGGAGATAACCCAGTATGTTGCCAAGTGCCTGGTTTGCCAGCAGATAAAGATAGAGCATCAGAGGACAGCTGGACTGCTAGGATTTTGCATCTCTCCACTGGCGGAGCAGATGTGTATTCCCATGATTTACATGATTTCGAATTTCCTGAGGGTGAGTCTTCACTCACCGCCTCTACTCTGATCCACGGGAATGACAATCCCGGGTTGGTTAGAAATGAGGTAGTGAGTAGGTACACTCTTCAATCTCAAGTCCTTGCCAAGATTATCTTTTTCAACATTGTCCCCAAACATGGTGAGTATAGCCATGCTAGGGGTTGTGTCCCTTTGATTATCTATTGCCTTCTTAAAGGCATTAAGGTAAATTTTCCTAGAGTCATAGCTTATCATATGGGCTCTGATCAGATCCGTACTGCGGGTAGAAGTTTGCCCTACGGCATGCTTATTACCCATCTTCTTAGAGCTCTTGACTTTGATCTTTCTGCCGAAACTCCTTCAAGCCCCTGACAAACATCAATGGAGTTGTCCTGAAGATGATGGAAGCGCAGCTGCGTAGACACGCCCCTGTGCAACCACATCTTCCTCCTGCTGGTCCTGGCTCATCTTCTGCACCAGGATCCTCTTCTTCTGCAGCACCTGCTGAGCTTCAGACGTTTATCTCTTCTCAGATCGAGGCACACCAGGCCTGGGTCGAGCAGCGTTGCAGACCTTCGAGCGGAGATGGATGCTCGTGCCGTTCAGGAAGCTGCTTTTCGGGCAGAGGTCAGAAACGACATGTCATACTTTGCTGACTCCATGAGATTCGTGGATGTCCAGTTTCAGGCTCTCTTTGCACAATTTTCCATGACCGTTCCTGATCGTACTGCGACTGCTTGTCGTCTTCCGTCTACCGGTCCTCCATTTCCTCCCAGAGCTCGCTCTTCTGTTCCACCACCGCGGACCAGAGTCGATGGCTTTGACCCAGATGAGGTCATTTCTTCAGGCGAAGACGCTGGTGACGACGAGAAGACGGCTGAGGGCTCTGCTGCACGGAGTCCATCTGATGAGGAAGCTGGAGATGATGATGAGTGACCTCCCCTTTTGATGATGTCAAAAAGGGGGAGAGTTATTTTGGGGGAGTTATCTTGATAGAGATATTTGTGATATTTTGTGTTGTAGTATTTTGTGTTTGGATATTTGTGATGTAGTATTTGTGTGTTTGGACATGTAGTATTTCTTCTGGACATGTAGTACTTACTTATTTGTATTTTGGGACATGTATTTGGATTTCTACATGTATGCTTTGTGGACGTATTTCTTTATATGTATCCATGTTCTATCTTTATATATGACATGAGTATTTGTCCTATGATATGTGTACTTGTTGATATGGAAATATGTGTTTATCATTTTTATATACTATGCCCACATATGATTTTTGTCATTTATGATATGCTTGTGTTGAGGGGGAGCTTCATTTGAAGTCTCTACCCAAAATATTTTGTGATAACTACATATGTTTTGCCATCATCAAAAAGGGGGAGATTGTTGGCCAAAGGCCATTATCCCAGTTATTTTGATGATAACAAAACATATTTAGTTATGTATTTAACATTGTGTTTCAGAATATTTCAGGTTATTTAACAGGTTGTTTTTGACGGCTCCGCTAAAAGACTCACACATTTGGAGTTCGCCGCAAAAATAAAGATTCCCAAGCTATGCACAACTAGGATGCTTTGGGATCAAGATGATGATATCAAGACAAGACCAAGACAACAAAGAAAAACAAGAGTTGTAATTTTATTTTTTATTTTGACATTTTGTTCAACTAGATATTAGAAGTAGAGCTATGGGATCATCACACACACACATTTCAGTTAGGCTTTAAAAAGATTTTTCAATTCCATTTCTAACTTAGTTTTTAAAGTGAACATATTTGAAAATACGCTTTTCAGAAAAAAAATAGTTTTGGAAAAACATTTCTATTGAAAAACAAGTTTGTGTTCAAAAGAATTTTATCAAACTATTTTTAACATGTTTGAAGTATGACACATGCTTATACTTCATGTTTTTACAAGTTCCAAAATCTTACCCAAAACCCAAAACCAAAATCCAAGTTTTCTGGTTCTGGAAGTTCTGTTTTTCAGAACTCACAGTAACCGGTCGACCGCCCGGTCGACCGATGTGCACAATATTGTGCACGTCTATATCAGTCGACCGACCCGGTCGACTGATGTACACTTGCTTTCACAGGAGTTTTCGGTCGACCGACCCGGTCGACCGATGACCCCAACGGTCATATTTTTTACCGTTGGCGGTCGACCGACCCGGTCGACCGGACTCTGTCAAAAGTTCTGACAGATCCAACAGCTATTTTTTCTGACTGCTTTCTCTTTTGGGATTTGGTATCAGCGAATTTGTGAGGCTGTTTTTGACCCTATAAATAGAGGGTCACCTCATATTGATTAGAAAAACATTGCAAAATATTTCATAAGAGTTTTACAAAGATTTTCAAAGCTTTCCTTCATAAAAGATTTTCCAAAGCCTAAATTCCCAACACCCAACTTGTAGCCTATTCCTCTAGCTTCTCTCTAGATTTTGCACACCACAATCCCAAGCTTTACATCTACATATTTGGTTCTAGGATTGTGCAAGTGAGCTTTTGTAAAGTGATCAAGTGTGATCACTCATTTCTTCTTGGAGTGAAGTTGTAGAGGCATCGGCCTCAAGGGAGCTAGTGAGCTTCGGGTGGTGTTGCGGCATCACAAGTGTAAGGGACAAGTGTGTCCTTGTATTGGCGATCCGGTGGGATCAACGATAGTAGTGCAAATCCTTCAAGTGTGAAGGCGGGGACATAGAGCGTGGCTCGAACCTCGGAAACACATCCTAGCGTTTGCGTTTGATCAATTTTCTCTAACTCTACTCTTTTCAATTCTTGCACCTTAATTGTTGTATTTATTGCAAGTCTTTATTTGTGCTATTTGTGTGTGAAATTTTTAATTTCGCAAAATTGCCATTAGTCATATAGCCATCACCTATTCACCCCCCCTCTAGGTGATTTCACGGGCCGGTCGACCCCAGCTGCCCAACGGTCTTATTTCTGACCGTTGGCGGTCGACCGGGCCGGTCGACCGTTTCCTGTCAGAGCTGCCAGCTCAGCTCTAACGGCTAGTTTTGTATTGGGCCTATATAAACCCCATCACTTTGGGTTTTTGGCCAAGGTTTTTAAGAAAAAATTTCAGTGATTCTCTAGTGTTTAAATAAGTTTTCAAAATAGTTTTTGTGCTAAAAAGATTTCATCTTTATTGTTTTTGGGTTTTTGAAAAATCAAAGAAAACTAGGGTTTTGGGATATTGATTTGATCTATAATTTCTATCATATACAAGAGATTTCCCAAATAGTTTTTCTTGTTGCTTGTTTCCAAAATACCTAGTTTTTCACACTTGAGCTATCATACTATCCTAATCTATTAGGATCTTTGTTTTGTGGAAAAGAGAGAAAAAGAGAAGTGTTTGAGGTTAAGCCTCTAAGTTGTAAACCCTCCTTGCTTTTGTTGTATCCCTCTTTGGAAGAGGTTGATCGGAGTGGTATTGTGGTTGGATCCCTTTCGGTAGAGGTGATTGTGTTTGTATTGGCTACGGGCCTTATCCCTCTTCGGTAGAGGTGGATTGTGGTTGTATAGCCTCGGTGGCTTTGTAAGGATTGAGAGAGGAGTTCGGTACTCCTATAGTGGATTGGAAATCCTACACGGTGGTGTAGGCGGGGATGTAGAGCTAGGGGCTCGAACCTCGAAACATATCCGTGTGTTTGCGTTTGATCCAATTTCTCTCAACTCTATCTCTCATTTATTTGTGCAAAGCATCATACATAACATCATATCATATTTGCTTGTGTTGAGCATTATTCTTTCATAGCATATTATATACATTGCTTGTGTTGCCATTGCATACTCCATATTGTTATATCCTTGATTACTTGGCTTGATTGTGTGTGCACATTGCTTGGATTGCTTGTGTGTGTGTGTGCCTAACTTATACTCATCCAACAAGAGCTTCACATAGCGCCTCAACCCATTTCAAGGGGAATCAAGAGGAGTTAGTCCAGAGCCTCGCAAGGGAAATTCGGCTACACTTGTTGTATTGTATTAGTTTGTGCAACATTTGCATTAGCTTCCGCATTTAGCGCACTTAGTTTTGCATTTAGTTTTAGATTAGCACTAACACCTATTCACCCCCCCTCTAGGTGTTCCCTTTTCAATTGGTATCAGAGCTAGTGCTCCTGATACTTAGGCTTAACATCCTAGGAGTGAGATCCTTTATTTGCTAATCTATTGTTTGCGTTTGCTTGTTTTGCGCACACATAGTTTATCATGGCTTTCATGACCTCACCTATGTATGACCCTTCCAACATTCATGTTTGGAAGATTAGGATGACCGTTTATTTACAAACCCTAGGTCATAAAGTTTACCTTGCCATTACCAAGGAATCCTTCCTTAGTGATAGCAATCATATAGGGGCCAATGCACAAGCCCTAGAGGCCATTAGAAGCACATTACCTAAAGATTATCTTATGTGTGTTTCTAACATTGATTCCGCCTTTGCAGTGTGGAATTTGTTGACAGCAACCACCACCTCCGAGCTTCTATTGCCAAATCAACCGGAGGAATCTAGTGGAGAATCCGATTCACAATGCTTCATGGTCCAAGGGAATGACTCCCTTAAGGTACATTCGGAACCCCACTTAGATGATAGTGATGATTGCTCTAGTTCTTCATGTGATGATTATGATGCTCATGCCTTAAATGAAGAACTATCTATTGTTTATGAAAAGTTAATAGAAAAATATAAGATTTTGAAAAAAGAAAAGTCTAGAAATTGAAAAAGAAAATAAAAGTTTGCATTCTGAACTTGATTGTGTTTTGCAAGAGAAGGTTGAGGTCTATAATGAAAGGGATTCATTAAGATCTAAATTAGACCTTGCACTAAAAGAAAATGATTTTTTAAAATCTAAAAATGATTGCCATGCTATTTTGAAGAAAAATGAAAATTTATCTTCTAAAGTTGATTTTGTTGTAAAAGAAAATAAATCTTTGAAAATAAAAATTGATTCTATCTCAAAGGATTTAGAAATTTGTTTAAAGAAAAATGAAGTTTTGCAAAATAAAATTAATGCACATGTTTGCCATGCTAGTGTAGCTTCTTCATCTAGTCTACCTAATGCATGTACCTCTTCTTCTAAGATTATGATGATATTGTATGTTAAAGAAGAGAGTAGATTGTTTGGGCTCCACTATGAGCCAATATGCCATGAACCATACACGCTTGGAAACCTTGGTTCAAAAGAAACAAGTTCCATCCTTTATGCATGCACACCCTTCACGGCATACACATGCTCCACACGGACACCATCAACACATGTATGCTCATGTGTACACATGTACACATTGTGGCCGAAAAGGCCATCTTGCTAAATTTTGTTACGATAGATTAAATGTTTCAAATTTAGCAAAGAAATTTGTTTGGGTTAGGGAAGGGACTAACCCCCATGGACCCAACAAGATGTGGGTACCAAAGACCACCCCTCCTATTGTTTTTGATGTAGGTGTGGGCTCTCACATGACGTGAGAGTGATGACACCTTGGAGTGGATGCGTTCCGTGCTTAAAGGAGATTAAATGGATGCATCACTTTCAAGGGAAGATTTGGTGGAGATGACCACCATGTTTTGGAGACAAGGAGAGTTGCTTCTTCGGTTTTGGTAACAATCCTTTACTCCCAACTTATTGTTTACATGCTTTCCATTTCATTATTTATAGCATGTTTTTGATGTCTATGGATTAGTATGTAATTACCATGTTTATTAGATCCTTGACATACATATATAGTATTTGAGACACACATGCTTGTATGAGCCCATTCTTAGTGTTCTCACTTTTGTTTGAACTATAATGTACATCATGAATCTAATACATGTGAATTTACATAATAATCATGTTTTATCATGGTGATTTCTTTATTGTGTTTTGATGCTTCATGTTAAGATTACTTGTTTAGATGTTAGTTTTCATAAGATTAGGATTTATACTTGTACATATAGTGGGCCACAAATAAATTTATATATGTTTGGGCTTGATTGCTTATTTGAACCCATTAGATGTGCTAGTATAGTCTAGTTTTGATGATTCATACATTTCAAACTTGTATTCCATTTTTGATGTGTTTTATGTGTATAAGTTTTCAATTCATGTATATGTGTATTTTGCTAAACTTAAGATATACATGTATACCCCTTGAGTCATTTGCCTTTCATGCAAATCTATATATGGACTCAATTGTATTTAGGGATATGTATGTATACTTATTGTGTTAACAATTCATACATATACTTGAAATGAAATTTGTTTTGATGAAGATTTAGATTTTCTTGATTTTGTGTTTAATTGTTTAACTTCATGTATATGTCTATCTTGTCCAAACTATTAGATATACATGTTTATCCTTTTTGAGCCACGTGCCTTAATGCATATTTTGTGGACTCGTTGTGTTTTGGATATGTATGTATACTTTAGTTTGTATTAGACATACATATGCCATGAAGGTTAAATAAGTTTGATGATTTTCGTGTTTTCTTGTTTAAAGGAATATTGAGCTAAATTGTATATTTTCATGATCATGTTCTTCACATTATATTTGTACACTCATATTTCTTATTTACTCATGTGTTTTGTTTTCATGAGTCATATTTATGCTTCATTGACTTGAGTATTTGATATCATGTGGATTTCATGTTTTATGAAAAAAATTATTTTATTGTATTCCTTGCTTGAAGGATTTCGTACTAGTTTAAAAGTTTTTCCTATAACTAGTTCGTATTCTTCACTATGGTAGAGATTTTCAAACATACTACATTTTCAAATCTATTTTTGAAAACCCTACCTTCCATGGGAGGTTGGATGGGAGATCATGGTCATGTATGCTTTAAAATGAAAATCATTTAAAACATTGAACCTTGATTGGAGGATTAGATTATATGAGTTATACCATGCTTTTATTGTTATATCAATTGGTATCATTGAACTCTTTCAATTGGTATCATTTTGATCTTTGTGTATACTCATATGTTTATTGTGTATGTATATTTTCAATTGGTATCATCTATTGATGATTGGTACTCATTCTATTTCATACACATATACTTGTTTTATTTGTGCTTAAGATATAAATTTTTCACAAAACGTGTTTATGCTAGTGTTTGAGTTTCAATTTTGTTTCAATTGATTACTTTTATATTGGTATCAAGCCTATGCATCATTCTAGTCGGTATTTCATAAAGGGAGAGAAAATTTAATTTTGCCTTTCAATTGGTGATTTTTTAATTGGTATTTGTTTCCCACTCCCTTACTTTATGATTGAAAATTTTATATTGGTATCATATGTTTAATATGAAAATTATTTACTATTGGTATCAAAATTTTGTTTAGACATTCAAAATTTATTATGTTTAATTTCAATTGATATCAAGATGTTTCATGTGTTTTTACTTAAAATTGGTATCTAAAATTTTTTTAAAAATACAAAAGTTTTGATTTGTATTGACTATATGCATATAGATTCATGTTGAGTGTATTGTGTATTGAAAAGCTTAACATCTCTTCTTTATGTGGTACACGTGTGTAGGGGGAGCTTCACATCTCCTCTTATTCATTACATAATGTGTGTTATGTGAATTAGGGCTTAACATCCCTCTTTCATGTAATGCATATGTGTAGGGAAGCTAACTTAGCTTCTTCCTCTTCATGAATGTATATAGCATATAACATCTATTGATCCATGTTTATTTTCAATTGATATCAAGATGCTTCATTGACATATTTATCTATTGATATCATGTTGTTTATAGTCACCCCTTATTGACCTTGTTTTTTGTTTTAGACAAAAAGGGGGAGAACATTATTGTTTTAATTGCCTTTAAAGGGGAGAAAGATTTTTACCCCTCATTTTATTGTTTAGATTGTTTAACCCCTTCTTGATCTTTTTGTTTGACAAAAGGGGGAGAAAATTTGTTTGATTTGATTTTACTTTGTTTACCCCTTTGTTGATGATTGACAAAAAGGGGGAGAATTATTTGAGAGTTTAACATGTTTTTATATATGCATACTTATGTTTTTTGCATATATTAAGTTTTATTGGTAAGTATTAAGTTTTTATTGGTATCTAGAGCATCTAGTGTTTTGTTGTTAATGCTTTATTATTTAATTGGTAACTAGAGCTTCTAGAACAAGTTGTTTGTGTTTTATGCATATTGATGCATACATGTTTATGTACATTCATTGCATATATTTTATTTATTTGTTTATGCATGAGTTAAGGGGGAGCTTCTTTGAAGCTTAACTTTAATCCATGCATATATAACTCCATGAGTTTTGTCATCATCAAAAAGGGGAGATTGTTGGCCCAAAGGCCTTCCACTCTAGTTTTGATGATGATTAACTCATGTAGTTATGTTTACTAATAATCTTGTGTTGTTTAAGTTTCAGATCATTAACCAAGATATTAGTTGGTGATTAGCTTCAACAAGGAGTTTAGAAGCTTTTCATGATGATTCCAGGGCCAAAGCTTAAAGATCACACATTGCCTAGCCCATGGATAGAGTTTTGGAGCAAGTCTACTTGAAGATGAAGATCATCAAGAAGACTTAGGTATCCATAGTTTAGTTAGTGTGTGTTTAGATCCAATTTGTAAAGCTTAGTATAGTTGATATGCTCAGTGCACATACACACACGTTTCATGATTTGGATTTTGGTTTTCATGGATAGTAGATCAAAACAAGTTTATTTTATTCCTATGTATATTAGATATGTTCTAGATATACATTCATGCTTTAAACTTGCTAGACAAACTTATTTTGATATTGCTATTCATGTGTCGAAAATTCAAGTTTGGAAAAATGCATGTTTTGGTTTTGATAAAATTGGTAAGACTCAAAAATGAATTGATATGATTGATATATGTCTTGAAATTTTTATCACTTGTTTGAGTTTTGATATAAAATGATAAAAATATTTTGGTGATTTTTAGAAGTATTAAAAGATTTTTATAAAATATTTTTCCCAAGTTTTCAAACTCAGTTTTCAGGTCCAGGACTCAACCAGTCGACTAGCCAGGTTATTAGTCGACTTGGCTGAAATCCGGTCGACCGGCCGGTCGACCGGGCGTGCACAGATCTGTGCACGTTTGGAGTCCCTGAAACGGTCGACCGGGCCGGTCGACCGGGGCACTTACAGTGCTCTCTGTTTGTTTGGGTCGACCGGGCGGTCGACCGCTGCAGAGAGCTCTGCTCTCTGTTTGTTTCGGTCGACCGGACCGGTCGACCGCAGCTGCCCAACGGTCATATTTCTGACCGTTGGCGGTCGATCGGGCTGGTCGACCGTTGCCTGTCAGAGCTGCCAGCTCAGCTCTAACGGCTAGTTTTGTATTGGGCCTATATAAACCCCATCTCTTTGGGTTTTTGGCCAAGGCTTTTAAGAAGAAATATTTCTGTGATTCTCTAATGTTTAAACAAGTTTTCAAAATAGTTTTTGTGCTAAAAAGATTTCATCTCTATTGTTTTTGGGTTTTTGAAAAATCAAAGAAAACTAGGGTTTGGGATATTGATTTGATCTATAATTTCTATCATATACAAGAGATTTCCCAAGTAGTTTTTCTTTGTTGCTTGTTTCCAAAAACACCTAGTTTTCCACACTTGAGCTATCATACTATCCTAATCTATTAGGATCTTTGTTTTGTGGAAAAGAGAGAAAAAGAGAAGTGTTTGAGGTTAAGCCTCTAAGTTGTAAACCCTCCTTTCTTTTGTTGTATCCCTCTTTGGTAGAGGTTGATCGGAGTGGTATTGTGGTTGGATCCCTCTTCGGTAGAGGTGATTGTGTTTATATTGGCTACGGGCCTTATCCCTCTTCGGTAGAGGTGGATTGTGGTTGTCTAGCCTCGGTGGCTTTGTAAGGATTGAGAGAGGAGTTCGGTACTCCTATAGTGGATTGGAAATCCTACACGGTGGTGTAGGCGGGGATGTAGAGCTAGGGCCTCGAACCTCGAAACATATCCGTGTGTTTGCGTTTGATCCAATTTCTCTCAACTCTATCTCTCATTTATTTGTGCAAAGCATCATACATAACATCATATCATATTTGCTTGTGTTGAGCATCATTCTTTCATAGCATATTATATACATTGCTTGTGTTTCCATTGCATACTCCATATTGTTATATCCTTGATTGCTTGGCTTGGTTGTGTGTGCACATTGCTTGGATTGCTTGTGTGTGTGTGCCTAACTTATACTCATCCAACAAGAGCTTCACATAGCGCCTCAACCCATTTCAAGGGGAATCAAGAGGAGTTAGTCCAGAGCCTCGCAAGGGGAATTCGGCTACACTTGTTGTATTGTATTAGTTTGTGCAACATTTGCATTAGCTTCCGCATTTAGCGCACTTAGTTTTGCATTTAGTTTTAGATTAGCACTAACACCTATTCACCCCCCTCTAGGTGTTCCCTTTTCACGTATGTGGCCTTGGACTCTGCTCAAGAAAGCAGAGCCAAGAAGCCCTCAGATTTGCTACATTCCAGTGGCAAAACTGAGTGAACTACTAACCTATATTTTTACAGGTTGGCTAAATTGAAAATCTGAATTTCTATAACATTTATCTCCTTATTTGACTCACTGTATATACATTTTTAACACAACAGTAAAAGTTGATTGTAAATGCTAAAATTGATTTAGACTTTGTATTTAGGCACGTGTCTATTTCATTTCATTTTTTATTTTCTGTTGAAGAGTGTTGGAGGCAAGGTATGTGCGCATAGCATTTAGTATAAGGTTCATTCTTGTATGAAATATTGCTTGAATGTTACTTTTTTCTATATACTTGTACACTGCACTAAATTGACTTAAGAGCTTGTCCTATAAACAAGATAAGGTGGGGAGTCATTACCCTCCCTTAGCCCACAAATAATCTCCTCACTCACTAACCCAAGCCTAACTAAAAATGAGTAGACGTTGGCCCTAGGGACATCTCGACTCAATTAGGAGATTATCCTAAGGGAAAAGGTGTTGGAATTTGACTCTTGCCAAATCAGTGTCTAGGAAGGGGATTAAGGGCCGAAAGCCCGAAGGTTGGTGGTTACTTAATTAAGGAACGTCTTTGACGGATAACCTCTCACAATCTTGCCGTGACCTGGCTGATTAGCTTGTGGTCAAAGTCTGCATTATACCTCCTTTGGACAGTCTAACAAGTTAGGAGTCGTCTAGGTCAAAGGTCTACCCTAACTTAGGTTAGAATTTTTTCTTTTTTATTTGCTTATTTGTTTGTTTTTTTTTTTGTTTGTGTTTTATTGTTATGGCTTATAACAATAATTATTCCAATTTTAATGGTAATCCATATTACACACCAACCACTTTTTTGGATATTACCAACCCAGCATATCATAACTTTAACCAACCTAGTGTGCCGGATTGGTCTTATCTGAATCAATATAACCCATGCCCTCAATCTTATAACCATAATTTTCAGAATAATTTCAACTCTTCACAGAGTCAGTGGGGATTCACCTCCCTCGAGTCCAATTTTCAACCAACTTGTCCTCCTTATCCACCTTGTCTACAATATTTTCAAGATTAATACTCAGTTCCACCAGTCCAAAATAGAAACCATCAATTTGGAAATGAATATTCGTGAGTCCAAACAACAATCACAAAATTTGATGGACTCACAATTTTACCACCATTCCAAAACAACACTTCATCTTTTCAAGACCAATCACAACAAAATGATGAACCTATCAACTATGAAAAGATGCTTGAAGCCATGAATCAGGCTCAAAACACTCGTATCATGACATAGATATGATGGTCCAAACTCTACGTTCTCACCGTTTGGCCAGTTCTGATGTCGTTAACCATTCTGTTAGAGCTGAAGAGTCATGTTGTTTTGAAAAACAAGGTTCCATGTCAGCACAATCATTTGAACTTGCCCAAACTCTAAATTTTGAAAATGATATTGACAGTTTGGCAAGTTATCCCTTTCTTGAAATAGAACTTGAGAATGATTATGATCCTGAACCTCAACTTAGTGATTCAATTCGACTTCCTGATTCAATAATGACTCTGATGTCTTCACCTGATTTCAATCTTTTTCCCGAGTCAACATTAGATCCTGTGCCAATTCATAATGAAATTGAATCGCCCATCTTTGATGATAATTTTATTGAACTTGACCAATTTCATACTTTTGAATGTCTCATTGACAAATTGACAAGTTCTCATTTTTATGAAATTGAACTCAATGAAAAATGTGACCTAGATTCTCAAATTTATGATCCAGTTCAAATTCCCGAATCAATATTGACTCCTGTTTTGTTACCCAACTTGAGTAATATTTTAGAGTCAGTTTTGATTCCCACACCTGTCATTCTTGAACTTGAATCACCAATATTAAGTCACATTTCATTGTGGGAAAATGAATGTGGACTTGAGTTTCAACTTCTTGATTTGGACCCATTTCCTAAACCAATCTCGACTCCTGAACCTTTACTTGACTTAAGTCACTTTTCTGAGTCGGTATTAGTTCCCGTACTTCCTAAGTCCAAGTCAATTATTCTATCTTTTTACACTCTATTTTGCGACAAGGCAGTTGACAAAATTAACTCCGAAATCAATTATGGAATTTGGAAATTAGATGGGGTTAAAGTTGTAATAAAAATAATTCATGTATACATCATTTTAGTGGGTTATATTAGAGAGATTTTTGGTGGGTCCTCCGAATTTTACGAAAAGTCGATTGAGCCGCATTTCGTGAACCAATCAGACCACCACCGGAACCACCACCTTAAGGTAACATTTTCCTTCCCTTTCTTCTTTTTAATGCATCTATACATTAATTTATACATTGAGGACAATGCATGAGATAGGTGTGGGGGAGGGTTCTAACATAACTTATGTTTTTCTTTTTATTAAAAAATCAACATTTTCTTTACTTTTAAAAACTTTTTGAAAATAGAAACAATATTTTGACATATTTTTTGTAAGAAATTAAGTCAATTTTAAGGAATAGAAAAATCAAAATTAGTATTTCTTGAATTTGGTCAAAATAAGATTATTTGTTTGATTTTTAGAGTTAGGAAGATAATTTATCAAAGTAATTTAGTCTTGATCTTTACCTTAATGAAATATGCACACTTCATACACTTACGCACTTAGGGTTCAAAAAATAAGATTCTTATGCCTTATAAAAAATATATATATATATCTATGAAAGATGAACAAATCTAATTATTGATTAGCTAGGTGCTTTGGCCTAAGTAAGCCTTGGTATTTATGCGAAAGATGATTAGATAAGTTTGAGAAAAAATATTTAAAAAAAAAATCCTCTGATTAAGCTACGTATTTGTGCCTAATAAAGCATAAGTATTCACGCCTAAAAGTGCTTCATATAATAAAATCTTTAATTTTGTGGCCTGTTTGCTCGAGTCTTAAGTCCTTGGGGTGTTTTCTCACCCGGTGTCCTAAGACCGTATGGTTTGGGAGTCATCGATTAAAGGCTCGTTACATGGGCATATTAGAAAGCCTAATAGAACTAAGGATAATACCACCATATATATATATATATATATATATATATATATATATATATATATATATATATATATATATATATATTATATATATATATATATATATAAGGCATAAGAGTTAGAGTTAAAGAACCCTTAGTCAAAATTTTCACGGTCACAAGGTGCATATGACTTAGGATAAAGTAATAGACTAGATGAGAAGTACAATTTGACTCCTTACTTTGATTGATAGCAAATTTTTAAATATAGACTAAGTTTAGAAATGAAAATTTCGGTTTTCCTATAACTTATAGATTACTTAAAACTTACAATAATATTTCAAATATTTTTCTTTCAAAATGTGTTTTCAAATTACTAACATTTTTTCTCTTTCTTTACGGATTTGTGGGTGTAATCCAATGAAAACCTCACGAGACAAAACTCGTCCTCTAGGGGTAACCTAGAGATTTAACGGCTTGTTGCACATGCCCAGTGCAATCGCGTGACCTGCGAAAGTGGTCTAATAATCCTTAGTATAGTTTAGTTGCTTTGCTCGAGGACGAGCAAAAGATAGGTGTGGGGTGTGATTGCACGCATTTATTGCATTATTCTTTATTACATTCCACATTTATCATGTAATAAATCTGTTAAATTTCTTGTCTTAAATGTCTATTTTGCAGAAGATAATCATGGGGAGAAAGAGGATAAAATCAAATAAATATCAGTTAATTCAGATTTAACTAGATTTATTTGGTTAGAGAAGGATGATCCCAAATCCAGTTGGTTAAATTCAGTTTTTGGTGAATTAGGTGGTTAAAGCTAAAGATCAACCGAGGATAACGTTAAATACAGAGTCCAAATCTAAAGGGATAAATGTATGAGAGAAGATCAATGGATGAGATGAAGCAATTCAGACTCAGATTCTGGCTGGATACATTTTAGTATTTGAATAATACCTTTCTCTACTAGAACTCAAATCTGATGATTTAAGATGATCCAGAAAGAGGACTTAAAGGGATACAACTCTTAAGTTGATCATTATTTCTAATTCTGTCATTTGATAAGTGATATTTAGCAATCAATATGCCACTAAACTGCAGATCAGAACTGAATATCGACATCATATTAAGTTTAGAGATAAGTGGAGTTCAGAAATTGCCAGCTTTACTTATCTTCATACTCCTCTACCCTCTGCATTTCTCCTATAAATACCTGCACTCAAAGGGAAAAAAACGACCAAGCAGAGAATAGAACTTAAGATAACTTGTAGTTTGTAACTTAGGTTTTTAGTTTTCTTTTTATGTAATTTTTACTTTCTTTATGTAACTGAGAGGAGAGACGACTTTCATGGAGGAATGAGAGCAAGCTTGTACTACAGGTGACACCAGTGTAAATGATCTCTTCTTTCATTGTTATTTTAATCGAATAAAAGTTTCTTTTTCTTTCTTTACTCTTGTTTTCTTTTACTCTCCTCTGATGTGTTGCAATCCATGAGAATCCGATAGCTTCGAGACTGCTTAGCTGTTGCAAGTGCCCTTGATTGCCTATGGTGATGAACAACCCTTCTCTTGCTAGTATAGTTTGTCCTTTTATTCATAGTGTAGATCGAGAATGGGGAAGATCCTATACGCCATGCTTGATTGCCTTCAAGGACAAGGTAAGTCGTCGCAATGAATCCAAGGTATATGAGCACTGAAGAGGTAAGTAATTTTTAGGTTGTCTTTCTTTTCTTTTATTCTTTAGTTTCAATATCACAATCTCCAATAATTTTATCACCCTTTTCAATTTCTTTGTATATAATCTATTTTTTCATTTTCCCACCTTCTCAATCTTCCACTTTCTTTCTAACTCACTTTAACCTAATTTTTCTCTTTTTCTTTTAAAGAACTAAAGAAGAACTTTAACCATACTTTGTATCTTAAAAGAAGACTTACTAAAAGAGCTTCCATCGCTAGTCCCTCCTTATGGATCACGACCCGCATATCCACTTGCTATTGCGGTAGAATTGAGTAACTTGCACATTTCATTCATAGTTCTAAAATTCTGTATTTTTGTATGCAGGTTCCACCTCAATCAAAACCCTCCCCCAACAAACACCAACAAGCCGCGGAAATGCGGCTTTGGCCGCGTTTCCGCGTCCATGATGTGGCCAAGTGGCCACACCTGGTTGGTGGGTCTCCCTTGTTTGGTGATACACTTTTATCCTTTGCTAGTTTTCATGTTTTAGCTCCTGAATTTGACGAAACAGATTTTGATCTTTGGTTTTAACCACTTGATTTGGGAAGATTTATTTTAACCGGTTTTCAACCTCTCTGATTTACCATGATCTACCCTGATTTTCTGATTTTGAATTAATTCTGAATTAAATAAGAATTTGATCGGCTTTTGGGCTCGTTTCTCTTCCCTTTTCTTTAGCAATAGGCGTGCACTTTATAAAGAAAAAATAAGATTTATTAATAGGATTTATTAGATAATAAACATGATAATGTGGCAATATATATGCAATATATGTGATCGATCATACCCCCCACACTTATCTTTTGCTCGCCCTCGAGCAAAACATTAAAACTAATCCTAATTATTATTAGACCACTTTTGCAAGTTACACGATTGCACTGAGCATGTACAACAAGCCGTTAAACCTCTAGGTTACCCTTAGAGGACGAGTTTTGTCTCATGAGGGTTTTCAGTAGATTGCACCCACAAATTCATAAAGAAAGAGAAAAAAGGTTAGTATTTTCGAAAAGCATTTTGAAAAGAGAGAAAATATTTGAAGTATATTTGTAAGAGTTCAAGTAATCTATAAGTTATAAGAATATCGAACTTTTCATTTCTAAACTTAGTCTCTAGTCAAAAACATGTCATCAATCAAAGTAAGGAGTCAAATTGTATTTCTCATCTAGTCTGTTACTTTACTCTTAGTCATATGCACCTTCGTGACCGTGAAGTTTGACTAAGGGTTCTTTAACATTAACTCCTATGCCTTATTTATATTTATTTTTGTGATATTTATTCCTCAATTCCATTAGGCTTTCTAATCTGCCCATGTAACGGGCCTTTAGTCGGTGACACCCAAACCGGACAGTCTTAGGGTACCAGGTGAGAAAACACCCCTAAGGACTTAACACTCGAGCAGACAAGGCCACGAAACTAAGGATTTTTATTTATAAAATGTACCTCTTTTAGGCGTGAATACTTATACTTCATGAGGCACAAATACCCAGCTTAATCAAAGGATTTATAATTTTTTTTTCAAACTTATCTAGTTATCTTTTGCATAAATACCAAGGTTTGCTTAGGCCAAAGCACCTAGATAATCAATAATTAGATTTGCATATATATATATATATATATGTATATATATATATATATGTATATATGTATATATATATATGTATGTATATATATATATATATATATATATATATATATATATATATATATGTATATATATATGTATATATATATATGTATATATATATATGTTATATATGTATGTATGTATGTATGTATGTATGTATGTATGTATGTATCTTCTCTTTTTTTTTTAATAAGGCATAAGAATTTTTGTTTTTGAACCTTAAGCGTGTAAGTGTATAAGGTGTGCATATTTCTTTAAGGTAAAGATCAAGACTAAATTACTTTCATCAATTTTCTTCCTTACACTGAAAATCAAACAAGCCATCGTATTTTGACCAAGTGTAAGAAATCCTAATTATGATTTTCTATTTCTTAAAATTAACTTAATTCTTACAAAAAATATATCAAAATATTACTCTTACCTTTCAAAAAGTTTATATATATATATATATATTTGTTTCCTTCTTTTTGTTGGCCCAAAGGCCCATCAATCTAGTTTTGATGATGATCAACTCATGTAGTTATGTTTACTAATGATCTTGTGTTTAATTAGTGACAGATTTATGATCAAGATCTTAGTTGGTGCATAGCTTCAACAAAGGATTTAAAGTCAAGTTTTGGAGCTAGCACGGTGTTTGGACCAAGTCAAGAAGGCTTCAAGTGAAGACTTCAAGAAGATGAAGACTTGAGTCTAGGTTTGTTTTAGAAGATTTTATTTTTGGATAAAATGTAAAGGATAGAGTAGTTGGTGGATTGCTCAAGTATACCATGCACACACACTCTTGTTTTAGTTGTCTTTTCATAAAAGTATTTTCAGTTTAGAAAAGATTTTTTATTTTAGAAAAATACATGTTTGGATTTTGGTTTTCAAGTTTATATGTTTTAACCAAAACCATGTTTAGAACTTAATGTCAAAAATATAGATATTTCACCATATTTGTGTAGTGGATCATATCCATACACCATATGCTTTAAATGAGTTTAAATATCTTGTTTTTGTATTTGGAGAAGTTTTGGAAAAACAAGTTTTAGAAATACCAAGTTTGGAAAATACAGTTTTCATTTTGAACCAAAATTTCCAAGTTACAAAAATAGTTCAAATCATTTGTAACATGCCTTGATTTTGTGCTAGCATGTTTGTTTATCAAAGTATAACACTGAAACTATTTTTGTAGATTTTCTATGTTTTCATGTGATTTTATTTCATTCAAAAAGACCCAGTTTTAATTCCCAGATTTTCTGTTCCAGGCTTCAGCCAATCGACTAGTCGACCAAACAAGTCGACTGGGGCTGAAGTCGGTCGACCGGCTCGGTCGACCGACGTGCACAGACGTGCACGCCTTGACCTGGCAGGTGGCCGGTCGACCGACCCGGTCGACCGTGCAGAGAGCTCTGCTCTCTGGAAAGGCCCCGGTCGACCGGGCGGTCGACCGAACAGAGAGACTTGCTCTCTGTATCTGACCTCGGTCGACCGACCGGTCGACCGATGGCACAACGGTCTGAAATATGACCGTTGGCCGGTCGACCGGGCGGTCGACCGACAGGCCTGACAGACCCCAACGGCTAGTTTTCTAGACTCTATAAAATGGGGCATTTTGGGGCTGTTTTGATTAAGATTTTAGGAGAGCTTTCAAGCCAGTTTTTCTTATCCTTTCAAAAGGTTTTCTCCACATATTTGAGAGCAAATATTTCCAATCAAAAGGAGAGTTTATCAAGAGTGTTCAAAAGAGATTTTCTTGAGTTTTCCTCCACACATTCTCATCCTTCTTTTTCTCACACAAACACTTGAGCTATCCATTGCTATTCTTCTTATAGGAGTGTTGTAGTGAGTTTGTTTTTAGGTGATCAAAGTGTTGTGATCACCAAAGACTTCATTTGTTTCTTTGAGGAGGCGGACGTGTGTGTTCGCATTTGTTTCGCGTCCTAGTGAGGACTCGGTGTTTCAGGTTCGGGTGCGAACTCTTTGTTTGAGGTGCGGCCTCGGCGAGCTAGTGAGCTTGCGGTGTGTACGGGACTAGAGAGTCCGAGGGTTTGTAGGTGTTGCGGCACCGATGAGTGATCCATTGGGATCAAGCATAGTGAAAATTCTTCGTGTGTCGAAGGCGGGGATGTAGAGCAAGTGTGCTCGAACCTCGAAACAAATCCCTTGTGTTTGCGATTGCTCACTCTCTCTCTCTCTTTGTCTCTTGTTTATATCTTACATGCTATTACTTGTCTTATCTTTACATGCTTGATATATTGTGTGCTTATTGATATATGCTTGGAGATTATTTGCTAACACTTGTATTCAACCAAGAGAGCCAACGCGGCACCTCAACCCTTATCTAGGGGAATCTAGAGGAGTTTGTCCAGAGCCCTTCACGGGAAATTCGGCAACACTCTTGTGTTATACTTGGTGTTTAGTGTAATAGTTTTTGTTAGGTCATAATAGTTTTTAATTCCGCATTATTTGGCATTTAGTGACCATTAGATTAGCCATCACCTATTCACCCCCCTAAGTGAACTTACAATTGATATCAGAGCCAAGTGCTCTTGATTTGGGTCTTACAACCTAGAGTTAAAGATCCTCATTTTAGGCTAATCATTATTTTTGTACACACACTATGGAATTCATGTCACCACGCTTGTTTGACATTCTTAACATCCAAATTTGGAAGGTTAAGATGTCTTTGTACCTCAAAGCCCTAGGCATACATGTTTATCTTGCTACCACTAATGAATCTTATGTTAATAATAGCAAGTGTTTTGAGGCTAATGCAAAAGCCCTTCATGCTCTAAAATCTACCCTAAATGATGATTATTTATCTAGGGTTTCTAATGTTGAATCGGCTTTTGTAGCTTGGAACATCATCTCCTCCCTTGGCGAAAAGGATCTATATTATGCCGGGAGCGATTTGGACGTTGGAAGCGACACCTCCAACGCGTGCTATATGGTCCAAGGGATAACCCCTTTGAGGTAAACACCGAATCCGAGGTAGATGAAGATAATATGTCATATGATGAGCTTACCACTTTTTGTCAACAATTACTTGAAAAATATGACATGATTAGAAAAGATAAAAATTTGAAAAAGAAATTTGAGTGCATGCATATAGAAAATGATTCTTTTAAAACTAAAATTGCATGTTTAGAAAAAGAAAATGAAGATTTGAAAAATGAGAATGTTTCCTTGTTTTCAAAATTAAATGATCTTTATGAAGGAAACACTAGTTTGAAAAATGAAATTATTTTGGTGGAAAAACAAAAGAAAATCGTTTTTCAAGAAAATAATATTTTAAAAAGAAAAATTGTTGAAAAAGAAAAAGTTTCCCAAAAGAAGAAAAATGATTCTTTATCTCACCATGCTTTACATGTCACCACTAGTGAGATAAATTTTTGAAAAATAAAATGGATAGTTTGAGCTCTACCTTGAGCTCATGTGCATTTAACCATTCTAGATTGGAGTCCTTATTTTCAAAGAAACAAACTCCACACATTCATGCACATCATCATCCACATCATGCTTATGTTGCACGTCATGATCACACCCACACACATAAGCATCCTAAGGTGTACAAATGTACACATTGTAGCCGCAAAGGCTATTTAGCAAAGTTTTGTTATGATAGGATACATCATTTAAATTTTGCTATTCATAAAAATTTTTGGGTTCCTTACAAGACTAACCCCCAAGGACCCAGAAAAAATGGGTACCAAAGTCCCCACCTTTTGTATTTGATGTAGGTGAGGGCTCTCACACGACGTGAGAGATTTGGTGCCTTGGTGGTGGTTGCATGGACTAGAAGGACGTACATTTAGTGCACCGCTATCAAGGAGTTTTGGTGGGACAACCACCATGTTTGGAGTTTCGGAACATAGTTCCTAGTTGGTAACTATTTCTAAACTCTCAATTTGTTTACATGCTTGTTCATATGTCATATTTATAGCATGTTCATGTTTTAATTGTTTTGTGCTTCATGTGGTAAATATTAGTTTAAATGTAGTTTTTATTAAAACTTGTTTTTATACATGTATAAATAGTGAGAACAAATTGATTCATATATGTTTGCACTTCATGCTCATTTGTACCCACTATATGCACATGTATAGCCTAGTTTTTGATGATTCTTTCATTTACACTTGTTTTGTCAATTTTCATGTTTTTACTTCATGTATATGTAATTTTTATTCAAATCTAATAAATATACATGTATATCCTTTTTGAGTCTCTTGCCTTCATGCAAATACTATTAATAGATTCGTTTTATGTTTGGGATATATATGTGTATTTAGGATTGGATAAATCATACATATACCTAGAAGTTTGTTTTAAAAATGAAAAATGAATTTTCATGTTTTATTTGATAAAATGTTATTCATGTTTGATTTGAGCTTCATTGACTATTTTCATGAAAATGCTAAACACATGACTCTTGTACACTCATACTTCATTTGTTTTTTCATGTCTTTGATTCAAGAACACTTTTATGAGCTTAATCGATTTTGAGTGTCATCTCTTGTGTATTTGGTATGATTCATGAAAAACATATGTTTTGATTTCATATTTTGAAGGATCTTTAATTAGTTTTTTCAAAAATTAATTTAACTAGTTATTTATTCTTCAATGTTTATGAGATATACACATGATCCTATTATTGTTTCAATTGGTATCATTGAATTGTTTCAATTGGTATCAATTTGACTCTATATTTGTATATACTCATTTTTGTTTTTCTTATATATGTATGTATCAATTTCAATTGGTATACTCTTTTCTTTTCATACATATATATGATCTTCATGTGCTTAACTTACAATTGGTTCACATTTTTAAAGCACAAAGTTTTTGATGAAAAATAATTTTTTGATCATTATGTTTACTATTGGTATCAATATGTTTCAACTTCATATTTTGTTTAATTTCAATTGGTATCAATATGATTTACAATAATGATTATTTTCATTTTGGTATCTTAAAATTTGATGGTTTTACAAAAGCTCTGATACCTTTAAAATTTGTTTAAAAAAAATTAAAAAATGTTTTGATATGTATTTCCTATATGCAAGGAGAGCTTAACATCTCTTCTACATATAGATTCATGTTGAGTGTATTGTATATTGAGGAGCTTGACAACTCTTCTTTATGTGGTACACGTGTGTAGGGGGAGCTTCACATCTTCTCTTATGCATTACATATTATACGTTATGTGACTTAGGGCTTGTCATCCCTTCTTCATGTAATGTATATGTGTAGGAAAGTTACTTAACCGTCTTCCTCTTCATGAATGTATATCACATATAACTATTTATTGATTTGAGTTTACCCCTTATTGGTCTCTTTGTTTATGACAAAAGGGGGAGAGAAAATTTTGTTTTTACTTTAACCCCTTTGTTGATGATTGACAAAAAGGGGGAGAAGTATTTGAGAAGTATTTGAGATTTATATGCATGTTTGTGAAAAAGATTTGTTTATGCATATATGTTTTGTTTTGCAAATAGGAGAAAAAGAATTTGATTTGTTTTATGCTTGTTAGCATGTTTATCTCCTAGATTTGCATACATGTTTATAAGCATACATTGCATATTTATTTGTTTATTTGATATGCATGAGTTAAGGGGGAGCTTCTTTGGAGCTTTACTTTAATCCATGCATATATAACTTCATGAGTTTTGTCATCATCAAAAAGGGGGAGATTGTTGGCCCAAAGGCCCATCACTCTAGTTTTGACGATGATCAACTCATGTAGTTATGTTTACTAATGATCTTGTGTTTAATTAGTGACAGATTTATGATCAAGATCTTAGTTGGTGCATAGCTTCAACAAAGGATTTAAAGTAAAGTTTTGGAGCTAGCACGGTGTTTGGACCAAGTCAAGAAGGCTTCAAGTGAAGACTTCAAGAAGATGAAGACTTGAGTCTAAGTTTGTTTTAGAAGATTTTATTTTTAGATAAAATGTAAAGGATAGAGTAGTTGGTGGATTGCTCAAGTATACCATGCACACACACTCTTGTTTTAGTTGTCTTTTCATAAAAGTATTTTCAGTTTAGAAAAGATTTTTTATTTTAGAAAAATACATGTTTGGATTTTGGTTTTCAAGTTTATATGTTTTAACCAAAACCATGTTTAGAACTTAATGTCAAAAACATAGATATTTCACCATATTTGTGTAGTGGATCATATCCATACACCATATGCTTTAAATGATTTTAAATATCTTGTTTTTGTATTTGGAGAAGTTTTGGAAAAACAAGTTTTAGAAATACCAAGTTTGGAAAATACAGTTTTCATTTTGAACCAAAATTTTCAAGTTACAAAAATAGTTCAAATCATTTGTAACATGCCTTGATTTTGTGCAAGCATGTTTGTTTATCAAAGTATAACACTGAAACTATTTTTGTAGATTTTTTATGTTTTCATGTGATTTTATTTCATTCAAAAAGACCCAGTTTTAATTCCCAGATTTTCTGTTCCAGGCTTCAGCCAGTCGACTAGTCGACCAACCAAGTCGACTGGGGCTGAAGTCGGTCGACCGGCTCGGTCGACCGACGTGCACAGACGTGCATGCCTTGACCTGGCAGGTGGCCGGTCGACCGACCCGATCGACCGTCCAGAGAGCTCTGCTCTCTGGAAAGGCCCCGGTCGACCGGGCGGTCGACCGGACAGAGAGACTTGCTCTCTGTATCTGACCTCGGTCGACCGGCCGGTCGACCGATGGCACAACGGTCTGAAATATGACCGTTGGCCGGTCGACCGGGCGGTCGACCGACAGGCCTGACAGACCCCAACGGCTAGTTTTCCAGACTCTATAAAATGGGGCATTTGGGGGCTGTTTTGAGTAAGATTTTAGGAGAGCTTTCAAGCCAGTTTTTCTTATCCTTTCAAAAGTTTTTCTCCACATATTTGAGAGCAAATATTTCCAATCAAAAGGAGAGTTTATCAAGAGTGTTCAAAAGAGATTTTCTTGAGTTTTCCTCCACACATTCTCATCCTTGTTTTTCTCACACAAACACTTGAGCCATCCATTGCTATTCTTCTTATAGGAGTGTTGTAGTGAGTTTGTTTTTAGGTGATCAAAGTGTTGTGATCACCAAAGACTTCATTTGTTTCTTTGAGGAGGCGGACGTGTGTTTTCGCATTTGTTTCGGGTCCTAGTGAGGACTCGGTGTTTCGGGTTCGGGTGCGAACTCTTTGTTTGAGGTGCGGCCTCGGCGAGCTAGTGAGCTTGCGGTGTGTACGGGACTACAGAGTCCGAGGGTTTGTAGGTGTTGCGGCACCGAGGAGTGATCCATTGGGATCAAGCATAGTGGAAATCCTTCGTGTGTCGAAGGCGGGGATGTAGAGCAAGTGTGCTCGAACCTCGTAACAAATCCCTTGTGTTTGCGATTGCTCGCTCTCTCTCTCTCTCTCTCTCTCTTTGTCTCTTGTTTATATCTTGCATGCTATTACTTGTCTTATCTTTACATGCTTGATATATTGTGTGCTTATTGATATATGCTTGGGGATTGTTTGCTAACACTTGTATTCAACCAAGAGAGCCAACGCGGCACCTCAACCCTTATCTAGGGGAATCTAGAGGAGTTTGTCCAGAGCCCTTCATGGGGAATTTGGCAACACTCTTGTGTTATACTTGGTGTTTAGTGTAATAGTTTTGTTTAGGTCATAATAGTTTTTAATTCCGCATTATTTGGCATTTAGTGACCATTAGATTAGCCATCACTATTCACCCCCCTCTAGGTGAACTTACACTTTTTTTAATTATATTAGTCATGTTAGAGCCCTCCCCCACACTTATCTCATATATTGTCCCAATGTATGAAAGAAATGTATAGATGCATGAAATAAAATGTAAAAGAGGAAAGTTACCGATACACTGGGTCGAAAAGACCCATAGCCGTTTCATTTACCGGCACCGATTCCAAGAAAGGTTTAAGGCGTTGACCATTTACCTTAAAGTCATTTTCATTCTTGGTGTCACTGATCTCTACAGCACCGTGTGGAAACACGATTTTTACAACGAATGGTCCAGTCCATCTTGATTTTAATTTTTCTGAAAAAAGATGAAGCCTAAAATTATAGAGTAAGACTTTTTGTTCAGGAAAAAAGGTTTTCCTTATGATGTATTTATCATGAAAATTCTTAACTCTATCTTTAGTGATCTTAGCATTTTCATAGGCCTCATTTCTCAACTCCTCTAATTCGAAAATTTGTAATTTTCGAAGGTCACGGGCCTTAATCAAGTCAAAATTTAGTTGCTTTATTGCCCATAAGGCCCGGTGCTCTAACTCAACGGGTAGGTGAGAAGCTTTCCCAAAGACTAACCTATAAGAAGACGTCCCTAGAATCGTTTTGAAAGTAGTCATGTAGACCCATAGGGCATCTACAAGTTTGGTGGACCAATCTTTCCAGTTTTGTTTCACATTTTTCTCTAAAATAAGCTTGATTTGTCTATTGAAAACCTCAACCTGCCCGCTGGTCTGAGGATGATAAGGTGTGGACAACTTGTGAGTTATGACATACTTTCACATAAGAGCTTCAAAGGATCTATTACAAAAGTGAGTACCATTATCACTGATGATAGCACGAGGGGTTCTGAAGCGTGAGAAAATGTTCTCTTTTAAGAACTTTATGACAACTTTGTTATCATTAGTTATACTAGGAATGGCTTCTACTCACTTGGACACATAGTCCACAGCAACCAATATGTATTGGTTTCCAAATGAACTAGGAAATAGACCCATAAAGTCGATGCCCCAACATCAAAGAGTTCTATTTCTAGAATTGGGCTGAGGGGCTTCATATCTCGTTTTGAGATCCTTCCTACCATCTGGCATCTAGGGCATGTCTTGCAAAATTCATAAGCATCTTTGAACAAAGTAGGCTAATAAAATCCACTTTGCAGCACCTTTTCAGCAGTCTTACGGGGATCAAAGTGTCCACTGCATGCAAGTTCGTGACAGAAGGATAAAACACTCTTAATCGCTTCATCGAGAATGCATCTCCTAATAATTTGGTCAGAACAGTACTTAAAAAGATACGGTTTCTCTAAAAAAAAATACCAGACTTGAGATAAGAACCGGTATATATCATTTTTAGACCAATGAGAAGGAGTTTGGTTTGTGACTAAATAATTCACTATATCAGCAAACTAAGATTTCCTAAAGACAGCTAAGAGATTTTCATCAGGAAAGTCCTCATTCATAGGCAATTCATTGCATGGAGAGTTTGAGATTCTCGAGAGATGGTCAGCAACGACATTTTCTATGCCTTTCTTATCTCGAATCTCGAGATCAAATTCTTGAAGAAGGAGGATCCAACGAATGAGCCGAGCCTTGGCATCCTTCTTCATCATGAGGTACCTAAGCGTAGAATGATCAGTGAAAATTATGGTTTTGGACCGTAGTAGGCAGGGACGAAATTTCTCTAAGGAAAATACTACCGCCAAGAATTCCTTCTCAATAGTAATATAGTTCATTTGAGCATCGTTGAAAGTCCTACTAAAGTAGTAAATCACGTGTTGCTTGTTATCAATGCGCTATTCTAGGACAGCACCTATTGCAAAATCAGAAGCGTTAACATGATTTCGAACGGCTTAGACCAATCCGGTACAGATATGATTGGTTCAGAAATAAGCTCTTTCTTAAGCTTTTATCAAGAATTCATACATTCAGCATCGAAAGTAAAGGACACGTCCTTAGCTAACAGATTAGTCAAGGGTCTGGCAATCTTGCTAAAATCCTTGATAAATCTTCAGTAGAAGCCGGCGTGTCCTAAGAAGGACCAAATTTCCTTCACGCATTTGGACATGAAAAGCTTAGCAATAACCTCAATCTTGGCTCTATCCACTTCAATTCCTTTCTTGGAGATTTCATGACCCAAGACAATTACATGTCTTACCTTGAAGTGACATTTCTCCCAGTTTAGTGTCAGATTTTCTCAGCACAACGTTGGAGGACGAGTTCTAAATGGTGAAGATATTGAGTGAATGAATCTTCATAGATGGAGAAATCATCAATAAAGATTTCTAAGAATCGTTCCACTATATCAGAGAAAAGACTCAACATGCAACGTTGAAACGTTGCTGGGGCATTGCACAAACCGAAGCAAATGTCTCAAATGGACATGTGAACATAGTTTTTTCTTGGTCCTGAGGAGTAATAGGAATCCGATTATACCCCGAGTAACCATCCAAGAAACAGTAATACTCGTGGCCAACCAATCGTTCAAGCATTTGATCAATGGAGGGGAGCAGGAAATGGTCCTTACGAGTTGCTGCATTAAGCTTCCTATAGTCAATGCAAACTCAAATCTTCGTGGGAAGTCGAGTTTGGACCAAGTCTTTGTTCTTGTTTTCCACTATGATAAACCGGTTTTCTTTGAAACCGCATGGACAGGACTGACCCATTGGTTATCCGAAATGGAATAGATTATCTCATTGTCTAAGAGTTTCACAATTCCAGTATGAACAGCCTCTTACATTATAGGGTTTAACCTACGTTGCGGGTCTCTTTTTGGTGGCGCGTCTTTATTGAGATGAATGTGATGTTAACTATGGTTGGACTCAATCCCTTTATATCAGTCATAGTCCAACCAATGGCTTTCCTATGTTTTCTCAGAATTGCTTTAAGATCTTCTTCTTGCCCGTCATTTAAATGGGAGGCAATAATGGCAGGAAAGGTCTCTTGTTCACCTAAATAGACGTACTTGAGATGCACAGGTAAGGCTTTCAATTCTAAAGAAGGGAAAAGCTCACCAGAAGGATGAGTCAAATTAGTTGGCTCCACATTTGGTGAAATAGGGTTCGAGACCCAATTCATAGTAGACTCGACAGCCTGATTAAGGTTAAAGTCAAGATTCTAACTCAAAGTCACACTCAGTTTCTAATTCTAATTCTTCCCTATATTCACTTGTCAAGTTCTCAATGAGGTTGACTTCAAATGTTTAATCTCAACATCACGGGGTTGCTTTCATATGTTGAAGGCATTGACTTCTCTAGTCATGTCCCCAAAGGTTAAACTCATGGACCCATTCTTACAATTGATAATGACATTGGCAGAGCAAGGAATAGTCGCCCTAGGATAACAGGAGTTTGAGCTCTAAGATTGGACACAGGTTGTGTCTCTAGAACTATGAAATCAACGAGGTAGATAAACTCCCCGACCCAGATAAGGACATCATTAATTTTTCTCTTTGAAATTTTTACTGAACGGTCAGTCAGTTGGATAGTGACTCGAGTTGGACTAAGATCGCCCAATCCGAGTTGTTGATAAACTGAGAATGGAAGCAGGTTGATACTTATTCCCAAGTCAAGGAGTGCACGACTAATCTCGGCTTGTCCTATGGTGCAGGCAATGGTAGGACAACCTGAATCCTTGTACGTGACAGAGATCAGATCCGATAGCAGCTCACTAATGTTAATGGCTAAGAAGACTTTTTTGGGTACATTAGTCGTTCTCTTCTTGGTGCATATGTCCTTAAGAAATTTTGCATAGGATGGAACTTGTTGGATGGCATCAAGAAGTGGCACATTTATCTTCACTTGATTGAATATCTCAATTATCTTATCCATATGAAAATTTTGCTTGTTATTTTTCAACCTATTAGGAAATGGTACTATAGGCTGGTGCACATCACTGGTTGACTTATCTGTTCCAGATTCGTCAGATTTGGACAGACTGGGATTAGATGAGGTGGATGCTTGAGTGTGGTTGTGCTGAATAGGTTTAGATGGTGTTGACACTTGATTATCAACTTTCTTTCCCGACCTCAATGTATGAACAACATTACATTGATTCAATAATTGATCCTCAGGCAAATGAACTTATTAAGAATTCCTAGAATTCATTATTGGCTGACTAGGCAAGGTACCCTTTTGTCTCTCATTCTGTGGATTGACTATTTGCCTCATTTGAACCTCTAGCCTTTGTATAGTTTGCATGAGGGAATCTTAGTTCTTCATGTACCTTTTCATATTTCTCTCAAAGTCAGTGATTCTCCTTTCTAGTTAAGAATTCTGGAAGAAAGATTGTGAAGCTTGGTTGGGAAAGTTTTGTTGATAGTTTGAAAAATTGGGCGGATAGTTGGGAGAATTATGATGGTAATTGAAAAAGTTGGGTTGATGATTAAAAGAATTATTAGAATGATGGAAGTGGCTTGGATGGTTTGACCGTGAGTGATCATTGTTGTTTTGGCTCCATGAGAAATCTGGGTGATTTCTCCAGTCAGGATTATACGTTGGTGCATAAGGATTATTGTTCGGCCTTGAAAAGGCTGCATTCATCGGTTCTAAAAAGTTTTATTGAGATTGAAACACAGGACACTCCTCAAATACATGATTCATGGCTTGACAGTAAGTACAGCCCGGAGTTAGAAATTAGTTTGGGCTGACTTGATTGACTGGACTTGGTTCCTTAGTTTCTAAAACTTCCAATCTTCTCGCTAGGTTTGCAATTCTAGCCTCGTTAGCTATGGATGATTCAGTTGAATGGAGACCTCATTTTTAAGAGATGGAGTTTGAATTCTTAGAACTTTCACTAGTTAGTTCCCATTAGATGGTCTTTTCAGCTAGATCCTCATATAAATCTCATCCTTCATTTTCATCCTTCTTTAAGAATCCTCCTTGGCACATGGTTTCTAAGAGGGTCTTGGTAGAGTAGTCTAAACCATCATAAAGAATTTGACATTGCCGCCATTTCTCTATTCCATGATGAGGATAATGGATAAGGTCTTTGAAGCATTCAAAGTACCTCCAAAATGGTTCACTAGGTTCTTACTTAAATTGCATGATGTTCTTCCTAATGAGAGCGGTCTTACGAATTGGATAGAATTTCTTGAAGAAGACCTTAATGAAACCATCCCAGAATGTGATAGAGCCAGTCGCTAAGCTATAAAGCCATTTCTTTGCTATCCTTAAGAGCGAATCGGACAAATCTCAACCTAATAGCATCATCTACAAGGTATGAGATTTTCATCATTAAGTATACTTCCTCAAACTCTCTTATAAAGAAATAAGCATCTTCGAACTCTAAACCATGAAACTTAGGGAGTGTATTGATGAACTAAGGCTTAAGCTCAAAATTGTGTTCACCAACTGATGGAAATTGGATGCGATGGAAGTGAGGTTCTAATGGGATAGAACCTGTCCTGCAAAGATGTCGGTTAAGCCATAACCGAATCTGTTCTTGGTTTGAACTTGAGAGGTGATGTATTTCTAGTTAACCTAGATGAATTAGGGTATCTTGACCACACTTGCATACACAAATAAAATCACAAACAAGTTCACCAATAGTCAACAAGAGGAAACAACGATACCTAGTCTAAGGTAACCTTGACCTAGACAACTCCTAACTGGTTGATTGTCCATAGAAGGTATAATGCAGACTTTGACCACAAGCTAATCAGCCAGGTCAGGGCAAGATTGGTGGGACGTATCTACGCCTAAGTAACGGGCCTAATTAAGCCAAACCACCAGCCTTCGGGATTTTCACCCCTCAATCCCTTTCCTTAGACAATGATTTGGCAGGAGTCAAATTCTAACACCTTCTCCCTTATGATAATTTCCTAATGAGTTTGAGATATCTCTAAGGCCAATGTCTATCAGATTTTAAATTAGACTTAAGTTGTGCGTGCTTGGAGATGGTTTGTGGGCTAAGGAAGCGTAATGACTTCCTCAACTTATCTTGATTTGGATTTTGTCCTTAAAATTGATTGTGCAGAGTGTGCAAAATATAGAAAAGTAACATTTACAAGCAAATATCACCCAAGAATGTTTCTTAAATTATATGTTATGCATACGTACCTTATCTCCAGCTATCTTCCACAGTAATCGTAAAAGAAACGTAATTAGACAAACGTCTAGAATGCAAGTCTAAATGTTTTTTAAGTAATTAGCAATTAATCAGATTACTGTTGGATTAACAATAAGGAGTGTGAATATCAGACACACAACAACTGTATTTTTGCAAAGCAATATGCCCTGCAAAAAAGTGTTTTAGTAGTCCAAAAAATTTCAAACTTTTGCGCTTCAATTTCTTGAAATTCTGTTTCCTACTTTCGAGGGTACGGGCACAAAATAGCAAGTCTTCTCCTACAAAGCTTAATGCTAAATCTGATTCCTTAACGTCCCTGAAATAACACACCAAACTTGATAGAAAATAATTACATTGTTTCCTCCCTGGCAACGGCGCAAAAATTTTGATTGAAAAGTAAAAGTGATAAGAATTACCATCTCGTTTTGAGCTAATAGGTCGTGTCCACGAGGAAGAATGCGATAGAAGCTTTTCGATGAATTGTTAAATAACAAAGAATGGTGTTGGTATTTTTTTCTTTGCTTTTTATATTGAAAAATAGAATGGAGAGTAAGGAAATGATTAAAGAAAAATTGAAAACTTAGAGAAGGATTTGAAAAAGGTGATCTTTAAAAAGTGTTGAAAATTGTTTGATTGTTTTTAATATAGGAAACAAATCTAGGCTCACTATCTCACTACTCAACGATGTGTTCTTCTCTTGAAATTCTAGTGTCTCAACTTGATCATAAGCAAAAACTTAAGTTTTAGTTTCAAAAGTCTTAAGCAAAGCAAATAAGATTGTTTGGAAATATTAAACTCTTTTTCTTTAGAAATTCTCTTGAACTGAATGTTAAATCATCAAGTTTCTTCCAAGTATGAAATAAAAATAAGTTCAAGTAATATTTTAAAAGAAATAGAAGTTTAAAAATTCAAACCCATCCTCATGTGCCTTCAAGAACACTTTCAAAGAAGAAACGCTTAGTTTAAGACATACATATGATTCTGTTGGGTTCTTTACATCAAAGCCATTCAAAACAAGAGGGATCGAAGAGAGGGACGATAGTGAGCCCATAAAACAAGTTTAGCTACTCATTTATGATGTAAAATAAGACATGAAAATAAAATAAGACATACCCGTGAATTGGAGTAGAAGACGAGAAAGCTTGATCCTTTATTGATGTCACTTCAACTTTAGGTTACAATCACTCTATCTCTCTCTCTCTCACTGGTATTCAGAATGAACTACAAATAAAAAAATAGAGATGCAACTTCTCAATACTATCTAACAAAGAACCTAAACCCTAAAAATAAAGAGAAAAACTTAAACTAATTTTCGGTCCTTTTTCTCTAAAAAATGCAGTATTTATAGGCAAAAATAAAACGGGGGAGGGCGTACAAAGATAGGGGGAGAAACGCTCCCCCAACAAACACCAACAAGTCGCAAAAAGGCGGCTTTGGCCGCATTTTCGCAGCCATGGTGTGGCCAAGTGGCCACACCTGGTTGGTGGATTTCCCTTGTTTGGTGATACACTTTTATCCTTTGCTAGTTTTCCCATTTCAGTTCCTGAATTTGACGAAACAGCTTTTGATTTTTGGCTTTAATCACTTGATTTGGAAAAATTCATTTTATCCAGTTTTTAATCTCTCTGATTTGCCATGATCTGTCCTGATTTTTTGATTTTGAATTAATTCTGAATTAAATCAGAATTTGATTGGCTTTTGGGCTCGTTTTCTTCCCTTTCCTTTAGCAATGGGCCTGCACTTTATAAAGAAAAAATAAGACTTATTTATAGGATTTATTAGATAATAAATATAATAATTGACAATATATATGCAATATATGTGACCGATCATAATGTTTACCAGTTAGACTTTCATTTATATTATGGCATTTAGTGTAAATTATTCCAGGTTAGTTATGTGGGAGAGGATCTAAAATCTATTTGATAGAGTTTTTTAAACTCATTTGGAGATGGCCTCTAGAGAGAAGTATTCATCTGAGACGCCCTACGTAGAGTTATCACGCGAATCAACTTGTGGTCAGGTCATCGTGGGGGTTGGAAGGGGGCGGGGAGCCCTCCTCCTGGGACTCAGGGGCGGAGCCCCTAGACTAAAGTCCTAGAAGGAAATAGATTGGAGATCCGAGTAAGAGAGTGTGTCAAAGCAGCAATACAGAGTCAGAGTTAGTTTCATGGATCCGAGCGCGAGAGTGTGTCAGAGTGAAGATGACGCATAGATCTGGAGCTCAGAGTCCTGGACGTATTCAGAGTCCTGGACATGTTCAAAGAGTTTGATTCTAATTCATATTTGGAGTTCTGATCTGATTCGGATTCAAATTTGAATTTGGTTTCTTTTATTTGGCTATCTCCTCTGGATATATATTGAGAGGTACTATCCTTATTGATTGTAACTTGTATTGGTGATTTGATAATAAGATCTCTTACCCTTCTACCTCGAGGATATAGTCAATTTGTTGAACCTCGTTGAATCTTTTATTTTTCTCATTTTGTTCTTTTCTGGCATATTTGTGATTATTCTCTGGTGTTGAGATTCCTCTAGATAAGCGCATAACAAGTTACTAATTCACAATCTTATGTTCCTCTTCAACATGCGATATCTGATCTAGCTTTGGGCCTTCGGATAGGAGTAGTCCCTCATTTCATGTTCGCATCAAAACTGATCAAAAGGAGATTTTCTCCTGTGACTCATATAAATTTGTGTCCGTCTTGTCTATTTGTGTTCTTCATTTTTTTCTTCCGAGATAGAGGGAGAGAAGGCAACATGACCCCTTCCCTCTCCTTCTTCCTCCTCTTTCTTCCAGCGTTGTCGTCACCCTCCCCCTCCTTGATCTTCTCTTTCTTCTTCCAGTTAAACCCGCCCTCCCCTTATTCTTTCTCCTCCCCCTCCTTGTTCACCACTCGATCGATTTTTACCACCGAGCGGTATACTAGTACTAATCTGATGAGTTGGATAAGGGCTAGGGTTTTTGAATCCATTCACCATAACCTCAACCCTCACAACAAGCTCCCGCCTCCCCTTTTGTTATGCCCTTCAACTAACACCCAACAACACCATCCTCCTTCACTACCACCACCAACACCACTGCCACCCTTCTCCGCCCCTACCTTCTGCACCTATCCCCTTTACACCTACCTCGCTTCCTCCTCCACCCCATCTGACCTAAATCCCCTAATTTCCCTTCTTTTGCCCTCACAAGTGCCACCTCTACTGTCGCCTCTACAGACTGTACCCTCTCCTCCTTCCCCTTCCTCCACCTCATTTTGTTCCCTTGGACCTCGATTCATCTGCGCTGCCATCTGAATTCTTTGGATCTAATTGTTGTTGTCCTATTGATCTGACTTTGCAGGCCTCCCATCACTCCTCGCCATGTCATCACAATTATCCCTCCCCCTTTCTCCACTGTCGCGGCAGTACCTTCACAACTCTCCCTCATTATCCCCTTCGTCATAGCCTTTCCCTAATGGTCTCCACACCTCGATCCTCTGAATGACCTAACGGTCTACGAGGTCTTGTACTCTCACGGGGATAAATAAACCCTAAATTGAATTTGATTTTGAATTCAAATTCAGTTCCGAATTTAAATTCCTTGACTGGGTCGAGGCTTTCTCTTTCTCAACACAACCCTCCTGCTTAACCCATATTTTCTCTCACCTATACCCACTCTGCTCCCCTACCTGCATGTTCTCTCACACGACCTGCTTCTCCTCCTTTAATCAGACCCGCTTCACTTATTCAAATTTGGCCCCCACAACACCTTGTTGCCAGCTTTTCTCCCCTCTCCCTCTCCCTTTATCTCCAGTGCAGCGTCACCTACTCAACGCCAACATCTTCTCACCTCAGTCCCCCCTGCCTTTAGATTTCTTTGCTCCCCCATCATGCATGTGCATAAGCTCATCGTGCACATGCACCATCTCCACTGCATTTCTGCCCCCCCACCACCCCTTGCTCTCCTTTTGGCCACCTACATTAGTCCTCCTTCAAGCCATCTGTCATTGTGCTCGAATCCCTACATTGATCCCCCATCGTCCAAGTGCACCATAGTCACTGCTTTTCCTTCTACCACCGCCTCACCCCGCCTCCTCTGTCTTCCCTATGTCATCTCCCGATTATCCTAGCTCCTAGCTATCCTATCCCATCTACCTTGCTTATGACCCGCCAGCATCAAGTTTCCCCTCTCTTGTGCAACCCTTCATCGATGCTTAACCTCTCTTCCCCTTCTCGGCAATACCTCCACTCCCTACTGGCTTCAGATTGTTTTCCTACATGGTAACCTCTCTCCTAAGCATTGGCATTCGCATTCTGATTCTCCACCGTTCCTTTTGACGAGTGGAAGACTGAGTAGTGACACATCCTCTACGGATGAGCGGAATCTTAGTGCTGGACAGCGGAGATATATGGAATCACTTAATGCATCGTCTTCTCAGTCATTTATGCCTGATGTACCTGTTGGAACGATTATCATCACCAATGGCTCGATCTTCTCGTCATTCACCAACGAGGAAATTTCCCACATGATCACACAAATTGGTCATACTCTACCAAAAAGCCCTCTAGCTGCCATCTCATATCTTCGGGCACTTAAGATGAGTAGATCACTATATTGAAGAGGAGACCGTTGGACAGGGTTTCCATACTTAAATGATTATTTTGAATTTAAACATTAGGGGACTTGGGGGTCTTGATAAGAGTGCAAAGATTCGAAGTTTTATTTTTCTCTGGCTTTGATGTGGTGGCGTACCAAGAAATAAAACTTTGCTTTCCTTCCTTACAGTTGCTCTGTACTATTAGAGGGACTCGAATAAATGATATGGGTATACTCGATTTTACTGGTGCATCGGAAGGTAACTAATTGGGTGGAACGAAAAACTTTTTGAGAAGCTAAGGCAAATCTCCACTAGATTCTCTATATCAGTGAAATTCAAAACCAAGGCTTCATAAGGAATTTTTCTATCACTTCCGTGTATGGACCCAATGATAGAACACTCAAGCGTTTCTTTCAAGAACACCACTCAATACATGCTTGATGTTCATTAGAAACATGGGCCTTGATGAGGGATTTCAACATGACACGATTTTTGGATACGTGTCAAGGTTGTGAGGGCAACATTAATGATATCGGTTCTTTCAATGATCTCATTGGGGCTCTTGGCCTAATACATATTCTACTAGGAGGGAGGTCCTTTACTTGGTCCAATAAAGAACCACACCCGCATTTTCCATGCTTGATTAGTCTCTTGTTTCGGAAACTTGGGATGACACCCCCTTTCTCCACTTGTAAGGCTCTCCCAAACAGTCTCTCTGATCATGCACCCATTTCCCTCCATGCTTCTTCCACATACCAATTGGCTAATATGTTTCACTTTTAAAGCATGGGGTTCAAACACCGTAAGCTCATGACATCGTGCAAGGTTCTTGGTCATCCGTCTTCCATGTAAATGTCGCTACTTGCCATGCTCAAAAGCTTTTCAAAACAAGGAATGCACTCACGGCGTGGTGTAAAACTCAAATTATGAGTGTTAAAAGACAAAAGCTCCATCTTCTCGAAGTTCTTAACAAGTTTGACAATCTTCTCGAATCAAGACCACTTTCTTCTGATGCATCCTCTCTCAAACGTCCTCTCTCAATTAGCTCGAAAGAGTCTAACGTCTTGAAGAAACAATGTGGTGGCAAAGGGCTCGTATCCTTTGGCTCTACAAGGAGATCACAACTCAAAATTTTTTCATTGTATTGCTGACGCAAGGTATCACCACAACCTCATTCAAACTCTTCACCACCAAGAGGAATTTCTAACTACACATTTTGACACTTACTTTTCTCAAATTTTTGAAGCACCTCACCATTCTCTTTTGTATTCCCGGACAATGAGACCCCTTCAATGAGGAGTAGATTAAAATTGCCATTTTCGGACTATGCGCCAAAAAATGCCTCGGACCTAGATTGATTTTCTGTTACATTTTTTTCAAAAGTTTTGGGACATCAAGTTGGTTATTTTATCCTTATTTACCCAATTCTCCAATGGCACCATGGACTTCCGATGTCTTAACTATACATTATTTTCCCTCATTTCAAAGAAACAGAGTGCTTCAATGGTCAATGAATTTCGATTTATAAGTAACCTCAATGCAATCTTCAAGATTGTCACCAAAGTCCTTGCAAATCAGCTTCGTCCTCACATTCACCTCATTATAGACCAAGTGTAATCGACCTTCACTAAGAACAATACATTTTTGATAGTATGGCTTGTGCTGATGAGATTCTTGCGGCTGCACATGATTCAAATATTGAGCTGGTCATTTTTAAGCTCAGTTTTGAAGCTTTTAATTTGGTTAGTTGAGACTTCTTATTTGAGCTATTATTGGCAAGAGGGTTTGGGAAATGTTGGATTGGATGGATTAAAACTTGTTTGCTTTCAGGGACTTCATCTATCCTTATTAATGGGAAGTTGGGTAACTGCACTCAATGTCAGAAATGTCTTAGGCAGGGAGAACCCCTCTGCCCTACCTCTTCATTCTCATTGTCGATTCCCTTGAGAGAATCCTCTCCCTAGCCGAAAACAATGGTAGCATCCAAAGGTTAGCTCATTTTCTTGGTCGAATAATCTTATGAGCCTCCACAATCCCAACAACACTCTTCTACTTATGTCGGGAGATACTAGATCAGTCATTTACCTCAAGCTAGTACTTTATGATTTTAAGATAATGACTAGTTTAAAAATCAACTTTCACAAATAACTTTTACTATTTGAGGAACAGTGATGACGTAGGCACTAGAGCCATTACAACTCTCAATTGAAACTTAGATACTTTGCCACTTACCTATCTTGGACTTCCTATCAAAAGGTCCTCATTTACAAAGGAAGATTGGCAACCCCTAATTGAGAAAGTAGAGAAGAAGCTTGTTACTTTGAAGTATTATGCTCTTTCTATAGGAGGTAGGCTCATTCTTGTCAACTCCGTCTTGTCTTTCTTGCCTTTCTATTTTATTTCAGTTTACTATCTTCTGGAATAGGTGATCCTCATCATAGACCATATTCGTCGTGCTTTCTTTTGGAAAGACACAAGGGACATACATGGAGGGATTTGTTTAGTAAATTGAAAACATGTTTGCTCGCACAAGAACCAAGGTGGTTTGGGTGTTTGTAACCTCTGGGGCTTCAATCCTTCTCTCTTATCCAAGTAGTGGTGAAGACTTTTTTGGGATACACATACTCCATAGTGGCTTTCATTCTTCATAATTATTATAAAAGGTGAAGGCCTCATAATTTGCATAATACTCTTTCTGGACATATTTACCTCTTTTGGAGACTTATCAAGGTTCTATGACTTTTGAATCGGGCATCAAAATTAAAGTGGGAATGGTTGCTCAATAAGACTTTGGCTAGACCAATGAGTTGGTAATGATATCCTTGACTTTGTATTCTCCAATCTTTATGTACTTGCAATAGATCCATCCGTGAACACTCAAATGTATTTATTTAATGGTAGAATGATTTGGGCTCCCCAATTTAAATCATGGTCATTTCAAAATATCTCCAATGACCTAAACAATCTCCTTACCATTCAAACCAAAAGCCTTTCTACAACCCTAGTTGTTTAGCATTGGAAGCTTAAGCAAAGCAGTCTCTTCACCATCAAGTCTCTCTATAGAAGCCTCACCGGTTACCATTAAGAGAGTAAATGCTTTTGATGAATTTGGACTATACAAGCCCGGTTAAAATTCAAAGTGCACATGTAGAACTCATTTCATGAACATCTCTTAACAGCGGACAATCTTGCCAAAAAGGTATTCATCAACAATGTGTGCTTTATGAGGTTAATCTAGAAAACGATTCTCTATATCTTTGTTGCCCTTTAACCATGGAACTTTGGGTGTAGGAACGAGCTCGCTTAGCTCTATCTCATGGTCACCTTCTATTGCATATCTTTAGGGTGATTGAAGGCTTTCCATCATCCCACGAAGTGAAGTCAATCAATGAAATTATATAGTCAATGTTCTTATATGGGTAGTGTGGCATGAAAGGAATCGAAGGGTTTTTCATGCTAAATCCTCCTCTATCATGGAGCTATGGGTTGGGTCTCATCCTTGTTGACTCTATGAAAGTCACATTTCTCACTTCATTAATGTCGCAAGCCACCTTAGTTTGTTATTTTTTCGGCATCTTTGTTTTTAGATGTATTTGTATCACCCCCACTCCCCCCATTTTCTTCCCCCTTCTCTCTTGAAGCTTCTTATTCTTTATTATTTTAATAATACTACTTCGGGGACTAAGGCCCCACATCCTCAAAAAAAAATATTAACTAATAAATAGCTCATGCCCATGACACTTGTGTATTGCTTATGGTCACACTATAGTCACATATATTAACAGTCCACAAGAATTTTTTACCTGTCTAATGTTATCTCTTGATCCTCCCGCCCTAGTTAAAAACCTAAATTCATCATAAGGCTGACTAGAGCCTAACTGGACAGGTTTTTATTTCTTAAAAACCTGACAGTCTCGAGCCTGACAAAATTTGAACCTGAACTTGAACCCATCCAAATATGTTCTTTTATAGTATATTGTAGTGGCCAAAAATATGACACCATGTTAGATTGGGAAACCTGGCAGATGAGATTTAATTTCTGACATGCATCGATCAAAACACATGTCCCCCTTCAAAATTTGAGGAAGAGTGATGAGGTAGGCACTAGAGCCATTACAGCTCTCAATTGAACCTAGATACTTTGCCACCTACCTATCTTAGACTTCCTATCAAAATGACCTCACTTAAAAGCGAATATTGGCAACCCGTTATTGAGAGAGTGGAGAAGAAGCTTGTTACTTAGAAGTATAATGCTCTTTCTATAGGAAGTAGGCTCATTCTTGTCAACTCTATCTTGCCTTCCTTGCCTCTTTATTTTATGTCATTTTATTATCTTCTGGAGTAGGTGATCCTTGTGATAAACTGTATTCGTCATGCTTTCTTTGGAAAGGCACAGGGGACATACGTGGAGGGATTTGTTTAATAAATTGAAACTTATTTGCTCACACAAGAACCAGGTGGTTTGGGTGTTTGTAACCCTCTGAGCCTTCAATCTTTCTCTCTTATCCCAGTAGTGGTGAAGACTTTTTCGGGATACACATACTCCATAGCGGCTTTCATTCTTCATAATTATTATAAAAGGTGAAGGCCTTATGATTTGCATAATACTATTTCTGAAAATGTCTCCCCTACTTGGAGAGTTATCAAGGTTCTATAACTTTTGAATCAGGCATCAAAATTAAAGTGGAGAATGACTGCTCAATAAGATTTTGGCTATACCAATGAATTGGTAATGATACCCTTGCCTTCATGTTCTCTAATCTTTATGTGCATGTAATAGATCCATCCGCAAAGGTGAACACTCAAATGTATTTATCCAATGGTAGAGTGATTTGGGCTCCCCAATTTAGATGATGGTCATTTCAAAATATCTCCAATGACCTAAACAATCTCCTTACCGTCCAAACCAAAAGCCTTTCTACAACCCTAGATGTTCAGCATTGGAAGCTTAAGCAAAGCAGTCTCTTCACCCTCAACTCTCTCTGTAGATGCCTCACCGGTTACCTTGAAGAAGTAATTGCTTTTGATGAATTTGGACTATACAAGCCCCGTTATAAGCCAAAGTGCACACATAGATCTCATTTCATGAGCATCTCTTAACAGTGGACGTTCTTGCCAAAAAAGGTATTCATACCTCAACAATGTGTGTTTTGCAGGGTAAATTTAGAATACGATTCTCTATATATTCATTGCCCTTGGAACTTTGAGTACTGGAACGAGCACGCTTAGCTCTGTCCCCACAGTCACCTTATATTGCATCTCTTTAGGGTGATTGGAGGCTTTCCATTATCCCACGAAGTAAAGTCAATCAATGAATTATATAGTCAATGTTCTTATATGGGTAGGTGAAATGAAAGGAATCGAAGGGTTTTTCATGCTAAATCCTCCTCTATCGTGGAGCTTGGGGTCGGATGTCATCCTTGTTGACTCTATGAAAATCGTACTTCTCACTTCATTAATGTCGCAAGCCACCTTAGTTTGTTATTTTTTTTGGCATTTTTGTTTTTAGATGTATTTGCATGACCCCACTTCCCCACATTTTCTTTCCCCTTCTCTCTTGTAACTTTTTATTCTTTATTATTTTAATAATACTTCTTCGGGGGATAAGGTTCCAACTTATCCTCAAAAAAATATTAACTAATAAACAGCTCATGCCCATGAAACTTGTGCATTGCTTATGGTCACACTATAGTCACATATATTAACAGTCCACAAACATTTTTGACTTGTCTGATGTTATCTTTGGATCCTCCTGTCCTTGTTAAAAACCTGAATTCATCATAAGGTTTACTAGAGCCTAATCGGACGGGTTTTAATTTTCTTCAAAACCTGATAGTCTCGAGCCTGACAAAACTTGAACCTGAACTCGAACCCATCCGAACATGTTCTTTTATAGTATATTGTAGTGGCCAAAAATATGACTCCATGTTAGAATGTGACACTTGGCAGATGAGATTTAATTTCTGACATGCATCACGATCAAAACACATGTCCCCCTACACAATTTGAGGGAGAGTAATGAGGTAGGCACTAGAGCCATTACTGCTCTCAATTGAAACCTAAATACTTTGCCACTTACCTATCTTGGACTTCTTATCAAAATGACCTCACTTATAAGAGAAGATTGGCAACCCCTTATTGAGAGAGTGGAGAAGAAGCTTGTTACTTGGAAGTATAATGCTCTTTCTCTAGGAAGTAGGCTCATTCTTGTCAACTCCATCTTGTCTTCCTTGCCTCTCTATTTATGTCATTTTACTATCTTCTAGAGTAGGTGATCCTTGTCATAAACGATATTTGTCATGCTTTCTTTTGAAAAGGCACAAGGGAGACACATGGAGGGATATGTTTGATAAATTGAAAACTTGTTTGCTCCCACAAGAACCAAGTGGTTTGGGTGTTTGTAACCTCCGAGCCTTCAAGCTTTCTCTCTTATCCCAGTAGCGGTGAAAACTTTTTCTTGATACACATAATCCATATTGACTTTTATTCTTCGTAGTTATTATAAAAGGGGAATGCTTCATGATTTGCATAATACTCTTTCCGGACATGTTTCCCCATTTTGGAGAGTTATTAAGGTTCTATGACTTTTGAATCGGGCATCAAAACTAAAGTGAGGAATGGTTTCTCAGTAAGATTTTGGCTAGACCAATAAGTTGGTAATGATACCCTTGCCTTTGTGTTCTCCAATATTTATGTGCTTGCAATAGATTCATCCGCAAAGGTGAACACTCAAATGTATTTATTCAATGGTAGAATGATTTAGGCTCCCCAATTTAGATGACGGTAATTCCAAAATATCTCCAATGACCTAAACAATCTCCTCACCGTCCAAACCAAAAGCTTTTCTACAACCCCAGATGTTTGGCGTTGAAAGCTTAACAAAGCAGTCACTTCACCGTCAACTCTCTATAGAAGCCTCACCAGTTATCGCGAAGAGAATAATTACTTTTGATGAATTTGGACTATACAAGCCCCATTAAAAGCCAAAGTGCTCATGTAAATCTCATTTCATGAACGTCTCTTAACAGCGGACAATCTTGCCAAAATGGTATTCATACCTCAACAATGTGTGCTTTGTGGGGTTAATTTGGAAAACGATTCTCTATATCTTCGTTGCCCTTTTACCTTGGAACATTGGGTACCAGAACGAGCTAGCTTAGCTCTATCCTCATGGTCACCTTCCATAGCAACTATTTAGGATGATTGAAGGCTTTCCATTATCCCATGAAGTGAAGTCAATCAATGAAATTATACATTCAATGCGCTTATATGGGTAGTGTGACATGAAAGGAATCGAAGGGTTTTTCGTGCTAAATCCTCCTCTACCGTGGAGCTAGGTGTCGGATCTCATCTTGTTGACTATGAAATCGAACTTCTCACTTCACTAATATCGCAAGCCACCTTAGTTTGTTATTTTTTCGGCATCTTTGTTTTTAGATGTATTTGTATAACCCCCACCCCACCCCAATTATCTTCCCCCTTCTCTCTTGTAACTTCTTATTCTTCATTATTTTAATAATACTTCTTCAGGGGCTAAGGCCCTACCTTATCCTCAAAAAAATTTATTAACTAATAAACAGCTCGTGCGTATGACACTTGTGCATTACTTATGGTCACACTATAATCACATATATTAACAGTCCACAAGCATTTTTGACTTGTCTGATGTTATCTTTGGATCCTCCTGCCCTGGTTAAAAACTTGAATTCATCATAAGGCTTACTACAGCCTGATCGGATGGGTTTTTATTTTCATCAAAACCTGACAGTCTCGAGCCTGACAAAACTTGAACCTAAACTCGAATCCATCCGAACATGTTCTTTTATAGTATATTGTAGTGGCCAAAAATATGGCACCCCGTAAGATTGTGACACCTGGAAGAAGAGATTTAATTTCTGACATGCACCATGATCAAAACACATATCCCTTTCACCAGAAACTTTTCAAAGACCAACAACAGACAAAGCTTTCTCCTGAAAATGTCACCCAGCCGTTCCTGAAGGCGAGCCATCTTCTGAGGGACAATTGCCCCAAGGGCACTCACCCTCCCTAGAACATCACGACCCTGAGATCATTTCCTTCCGTCCCGAGCAAGGTAAACACTACACCAGCTCCATTAATTTTTGCCTACATTTATGGAGTCTGTTACGCCGCTAGATCATCCCACATTTCAAATATTGCAATAAACCCCTACTTCAATGTAGACTATTACAGTAGCAATTCATGGGATCACTGGACTATTTCTCAATCAGTTGATCCTACCTGCCCACCAGGCATCATGGTTATAGACGCAGATTTGAGGTTCAATTTTGCCTGTCAGCATGCTCCCAACTATCAGGGATCACATGTAGTAAATTATGGTTATGGCGTTTCACTCAGATATGATGGTGGGCAGATTTGGAGGCAGAAATCTCAAAGGTCATGACTGAGCTTGTCGTTCCCCCGCTATAAAAACCTATCCTCTCACTATGAGTAGGCGGGGAAATGAAAAGAATTAGTTTTGTAATAGAGCTCTAAGAACACCCACTGTAACCATTCAGCATCTGTGGAATCTCTCTCTTTTTATGTACGTGATTTTTTTCCACACCGGATTTTTCACATAAGTCCTTTAGGTGTTTGCATTGCCCTACTCTCTCTTAAATCCTACACAAATTGAGTGTAGATAAATTACCCCGAGAATTTATCCCCTACATTTTGGTGCTTTCAAAGTTCTCCTACCCTCAAACCCTCCTCAAAAGGCCTCGTCGATATCGAAGATGGCTCCTTCTAAGAAGAGCACCTCTTACTGTTGCGGCCTCCAAAAGGAAAATTAGTGGCCATTCGCATCGAAGAAGTCAGCGAAAAGCTCTCTTCCCCAGCTACCATGCCCGAGGTAGGGACTAGCCAACCTGAAGCATGACGCCCCACTAAATGTCAACTTCTCCAAATGTTCACCAACCTCCAAAAACAATTGGAGGAGCAGTGACTGGAGATTGTTCATGAACGCGAGAGGGCTACCTTGGAGAGGGACGTGACCACCCGCATCCAAAATTAACTCTTCACCTAGATTGAGGTCCTCCGAAGATCACAGCCTTTGAGCATACTGGGGAGAGAGTTCTCGACTTCTCCATCCACATCCTCATTGGTAGAGACACTGATCACCAGGGATAATCAGAATCCAGACACGTCACTTTCCTCGAATGATAACCAGCATTTCGAGAACTCAGAATCTCAGCAGGTCCTGAGGGTTCCCCAAACAGAAGACACAGAGGAGATCGTCAGGAAGCTGGTGGAGAGGGCCAACCAACTCTTTCGTAAGGAGACGAAACCATACGGGATAAGAATCCTCAACTCCCCACTCACCGAAAAGATCACCTCTCACCGCTTCCTGAAGAAGTTCGTGATGCCAAACTCTACTCAGGGGTGACCGACCCCATCCAGTATCTCTGCCAATATCAACAGAAGATGGAGGTCCACTCTCATGATGACGCACTCCTAAGTCACGCATTCCCATCCAATCTCGAAGGCACTGCCTATGACTGTTCTATTCACTCCCGAATAAATCTCTTTGAGACTTCAAAGACGTAAAGTGGGCCTTATACCACCAATATGCTTCCAGATAGAAACATAGAAGGAACAAAAATTATTTCCTTTCTATTAAGATGAAGACAAGAGAAAACCTCAAACAATACGTCAGCTACTTCCAAAGACAAATGGCTCTAGTATACAACTGCAATGATGACGTGGTCGCTGCTGCATTCGTCAGTGGGTTGCAAGTAACCTACTCATTCTACAAATATTTTGTGAAGCATGAGGTCATAAGAATGAGAGATGTACTCACTCGCCCTCAGAAGTACATCCAAATTGAAGATGCCACCCGAGTATCTGCCAGCTGATTCCTCAAACAAGGAAGTGAATTGGAGAAACAGAAGGAGCAACTGGGTCCCTCTAAGAAGACTCCAAATCGAGCGGTCCAAGCTGTCATCAAGTCGACTCGGCATCTCGATAAAAGTCATGGGAACGAAGTTGATTCTACCCCCTTTAGAATCCCCGTGGATCAGGCGTATAATGCAATCAAAGGCCAAAACTTCATCAGACATCCAAGGCCACTGCTGCCCAACCCAAAGGGACCAGGAGCTGAGGAATAATGCACCTTCCACGATGGAATGGCACACCACACTGTGGACCACCGATCTCTCTGGAGGCAGCTTTAAGAGCTGGTGAATCGAGGATACCTCTGAGAATTCATTCTCAACCCCGGATAACCCTCGGAGGTCAAGTGAAAAGGCATCCCATGAAACTTCCCAACCAGAGAGTCAAGTCATCCAATATCGGGAAGTTAAAAGCCATCTTCGGTGCTTCCCCGATTGGAGGCTCTTCCTCTCGAGAACGAGCTATATACATCAGTGAAGCTTGGAAAGCCATCTACCCCCTGATACTAACGGGTCTACTAGCCCTGAGTAAGCCTGTTTGTTCTCAGATTCTAATGCATCAACCATGCACTTCCTGCACAATGACGCCTTGAATGTCACCCTGCTCATTGGCAACTTTCAGGTGTCCAAGATCTTGATCGATAGAGGAAGCTCTGTAAATATCTTGTATGGAGGAGCCCTCGACATGATTGAGGACACTCCAGAAGCTGCCTGGGAAATGATCAACCAGCTAACCCAATCTCACCTATATGGGTTTGATGGGGAACGAAATGCATTCTCTCGGGACCATCTCACTCCCAGTAAGTGAGAACCTTTATAACTTCCTCACATAATTCTACGTTGTGCATGTGGAGACTCCCATAACGTGATAATCAGGTCTTGGCTCCACATGATGAAGGTCGTACCTTCTATTATCACCAATTGTCTGCTCCAATTAGGATGGCCAACATTAGAAGGGAATAGGTCGCGGCTACAACCATCTAAGCAGTCTCCCCAGAGGAGGTTGGCTAAAGATCTAAGAACCTCAGGATGGTCAACGAGGAGATCTCCCCTGAGAAGAAGCTGAAGATGGCTGCTACCAAATAGCAATTACAATACAATGACAGCCTCAACTTTGACTCCGAAGCAAAAGATCCCAATCACAAGTCAGAGGAGGGGTTGAACCTATCCAGGAAGACCCTAACCACCTAGATCGGATCCTCCAGATTGGCGAGAAACTTTCCAACCAAGAGAAAGACCAGCTCAGGAAATTTTTGTCCAAGAATCTTGATGTATTCGCGTGGTCTCCGACTGACATACGTGGGGTAGATCCTTTTATCATCTGCTGATGATTGTCTATCCTCCCTAAGGCAAAATTGGCAAAGCAGAGGCCGCAAAAGATGAATGTCGAATGACTCAGGGCTCTCAATGATGAAGTGGAAGGCTCATCGAAGCCGACTTCATCTTAGATACACTTTATCCAAACTGGCTCTCCAATCTAGTTCTAATGAAAAATAACAGGAAAGGTGTGAGTCTGCATCGACTTTACTGACTTGAACAAAACCTGTCCCAAATATAGCTTCCCATTTGCTAGCATAGACCAAATAGTTGATGGAACAGTGGGCCATGAACTCCTCAGTTTCATGGATGCCTACTCAGGGTATAATCAAAATAAGGTGCATCCAGAAAATGAAGACAAGACTGCCTTCACCTCCCATCGTGCCATCTACTGTTACCGAGTTATGGCCTTCGGCCTAAAGAATTTCATAGTCAACGAGGTTTTCAAAGTGTTAATCTAGAATACTATGGAGGTGTACGTAGACGACATACTTGTAAAGAGTCTCAATCGCGCTGACAATGTGAAATATTTGGAGGTAGCATTCGCTTATTGGCCCAAGAGTACACTCTTTGATTTTGTTTTGATGATTACAAACCACATGAAGTTATTCGGTACTAATCAAGTTTAAGTGTTTAAGTTTTTTTGGTTCAAAAGATATTTTGTTTTACCAAAGGAAGGTATTCGAGTCTCAAAATCACTCAATGATGGGATTCAAGTTCAGACGATCAAGATTGATTTTTGGAGAAACCCACTTGAAGATTGCTTGAAAACTTATAGAACTAATGTAAGAAAATAGAATCTTTAAGTGTAGAATGTAAAATTGATGCTCAAGAAGTCACATACAAAATACAAGTTTTCATATCTAGCTTTTTCAGTTTTGGTATTTTAAGTATTGGTTTTTGATATATGTCCTATATTTTTCAAATTTTATATCTTGTTTCAAACATGTATCTCATAGCCTTTGTGTTGCCAAATCACATTTCAAACTGATTCAAAATATCTAAAAATGAATTAATATCAAAAACTTTAAATGTTTTTGGGTTGGGTCGATCAACCGACCAGTCGACCGGAACAGTGCATTAGAAATGCACTACTGGCAGTCTGTGCACTTATACATGTGCACATTTGCCAGATGACTGACAGGGCAACCAACGACCGGGCGACCATTAAACCTAGCGGTCGACTGGGCGTCGACCGACTATTAAAGTTTTGGAGCACCTAAGTCTACGTTGAGATCGGATGACCTGGCGGTCAACCGACAAGTAAAGGCTACTTTTCTTTTTAGGTAGTCAGTTGACTGGCCGATCGATCGAAGCCCTGCAATAGCTACAGTAAATGCTAGTTTTAAATTTCTGAACTTTTAACTTTCTCCAATGGGTATATTTGCTCTTATTAGGTTTAATTACCCTCCTAATGCCCTGATTGACCCCGCTAATGATATTTATCACTTGCCTATATATATAATTCATTTGGAGAGGATCAACATCTTTTGATTTTTGGAAATAATTTAATCAAAAAAAGAAAGTTTTCTAATTTTCTTGTTTTAAGTGTTTTCATTTTCAAACCAATTTTCTCAAGTTTTCAACTCTTAAATTCATTCATTTGAACTAAATTTTCTCTCACAATACTTTTTGAGCTTCACTCCTCATTCTATGCTATAGAAAGCTGTAAAAGAGAGTGTGATCTTTGTGTTTACTAAGAACTTGCAAACCTCATTGGCTTTGTGCTACCACTTGTGTAGAGAATTGAGAGCTTGAGTTGGAAACTCCGATCTTGTGTAGACCTTGTAATTCCTTTGTAAAGGTTCCTTTGTAGAAGATGCTTAGTGGATAGTGAAACCCTTCACGTAGTGGAGATTGCAACATAGAACTATGCGCTCGAACCTCGAATAAATTTCTTGTGTTTGAGATTGCTTTCTCTCTTGCTCTACTATATTTGCTATTGATTACACTTCTGTTTTTTACTTTCATTGCACTTGTTATTCATTTCTTGCATCATCTCTACTTGTCTGTTTTTAATCACTCAATCAAGAAAACAATTGTGTACCTCAACTCATTATCTAGAGGATTATGGAGGAGAAATTCTTAAGCCCTTCAAATGGAATTTGACTTCACTTCTTGATTTGAGTTAACCGTTTGCACAATTTATTTTAATTGTTACATTTTCACATTTGATTAGCATTACACCTATTTACCCCCCTCTAAGTGTATTTTAAATTAGTATCAGAGCCTTGTATTCTAGTTTTTAGTTTAACCTCTTAGAGAGATCCTCTTGCTAATCACTCACTTATTTGCATAACTGGCTTGTTTATCACACTAACATACATGGACGAAGGTATTAAGACTCCATCCAAGTTTAATAGCCTTAACTTTCCCATATTTTACTATTTTCTTGTAATTCCTAGAAAGCCTGATTACAAAGGCGGTGACTAAACCATTTAGCGCACTCGATGATGATGAGGACACTTGGTCCGAAATTACCACCAAGGAGTTTGATGCTAATACTAGGGCACACTATGCCTTACTTCAAGCTTTGAATGATGATGAAATTACTAAGGTAATTCATTGCAAATTCGCCTATGAAATTTGGTCATACTTGGTTGTCACACACGGGGGACACACAAGTCAAGAGAGCTAACATTGATTTCTTGTATTCCCGATATGAAAATATTTTTATGAATAAGAATGAATCCATTGATGACATGATTACCAAATCTATTAAAATTACAAATAGTTTTGCTTCTTTATGTGATGAAATTGACAACGATCAAAAGATGAGAAAGGCCATACATGCACTTTCACCATCATAGGAGATCAAATCGACTACTTTAAAGGAGCTAAATGATAAGAAAGAAATAAAATTTATTGGTCTCATTGAGAATTTAAAACTAATGAGATGAAAGAAAGGCTAGAGAGAGAAGGCACCCACAAAAAAACGACTCTTGCTTTCAAATCTACTCTACCATCTCTAATGATGAAGAAGTTGACCAAGAAGATGATGAGGTTTTGTCCTTCCTTGTGAAGAATGTAAGAAGGATGTCCAACAAGGCTAAGTTCAACAACCGAAGAAGATGGTAAGAAAAGGAGGATAAGAAGCTTGTTTGCTACAATTGTAGAAATCCGGACGCATCATTGCCGAGTGCCCGGAGACCAAAAGCAAACCCACAATCTCTAAGAAGCCCTACAAAAGAATACCTTGAAGACAACATGGGATTCGGAGAGCGACTCTGAAGAAGTGGACACGACCAATGTGTGCTTTATGGCAAATGAGAACACACCCAAGGTAACATCTTAATCTTCACCAAATAAGGCCTTGAAGACACCATGGGATTCGGCGAGCAACTCCGAAGAAGAAGTGGACACAGCCAATGTGTGTTTCAAGGCAAATAAGAACACACCCAAGATAACATCTGAATCTTCACCTGATGAATGTGAGTTATCTATGGATGAATTTGATGAAACTTTTGAAGAACTTTCCAACAACTATGATTCTTAAAAAGAAGTATTTAAAAATAAAAAAGGAAAATGAACTTCTTCAAAAACGATTAGTTGTTATATGCAAAGAAAAAGAACTTTTATCTTTCACACTTCAAAAAATACAAAAAGGTTTTAATGCTCATAAAATTTCATGCAAAGCTAATTTTCTATCATTTATGAAAATGAGATTTTCACTTTGAAAAATAAACTCAACACTTTGAGCAATGTTTTGAAAAAGTATGAATTTGATAAAACTAGATTAGAAGCCATGTTTTCAAAGAGGCAACTCAAAGGAATCACACACTCATCATGTTTCACACTCTCACAATCACACTCACACACAAGCACAATCACATGCTCACCATACCACTCTTACACATGCTCATCATGCTCACACACATCATGCATTTTTATATGCCAAAGTGTATACATGCACCTATTGTGGCCGCAAAGATCAGTTGGTTATGATAAATTGAATGCATCTATGTATACACGCACCTATTGTGACCGCAAAGGTCATTTGGTTATGATAAATTGAATGCATCTAATAATCATGTATGGGTTCAAAAAACTAACATTTAGGATCCAAGAAAATTTGGGTACCAAAATCAACTTTTACTTTATATGATATAGGTATGCACTAAGACTCCAAGACGTAGAGAGTAGTGGTACCTTGATAGTGATTGCTCAAGGTATATAACTTGGGATATCAATATCTTTGCAACTCTATCAAGGTATCACGAAGGTTGCACCGTCACCTTCAGAGATGATTCAAAAGGTAAAATCGTTTGTATAGGTAATATCAAAATTGGCTCGCCTTCTTTGATTGAAGATATTTTGGTTGATGAAATTAAATATAATCTATTAAGCATTAGTCAATTACGTGACAAAAAGCTTAAGGTTTATTTTTGATGACTCTACTTGTGACATTTTAGACAAGAAAACAAATACTTGTGTTCTTTCTTATTTTCATGAAAACAATATTTCTATGATTGACATGCTTGATATAGAATGTAATGTCACTTGTTTTAATGCTTTTAATGAAGATTCTTGGTTATGGCACAAGAGACTGTGATATTTCATTTGATCATCTATTCTAAATTAATTCTAAGAAATCTGTAAAGGGTATTTTTACTTTGAAATTTGAAAAGGACCGCATTTGTGATGTGTGCCAACTTGAAAAACAAATCAGTTCTCTTTCAAATCAATCAAGGATATTATAACATCAAGACTTTTAGAATTGATACGTATGTATTTATTTGGTCCAACTAAAATCAAAAGTCTTAGTGTTAATTGATTTGTCTTTGTTTTAATAGATGATTTCTCAAATTTTACATGGGTTTTTTTTTAGAACATAAAGATGAAGCTTTTTCTCATTTTAATGTTTTTCGAAAAAAGGTTGAAAAAGAAAAAAATTCTATTTTACGCATCAGGATTGATAGAGGTGGTGAGTTTGTAAACTACTCCTTTATTATTTATTGTGAAGAAAATGAAATCAAACATGAACTTTCATGTCTATAACTCCACAACAAAATGGAGTCGTTGAAAGAAAGAATCGCACTCTCCAAGAGATGGCTAGGACTATGATTAGTGAATATGAACTCCCTCAATATCTATCGGACAAGGCTATAAACACTCATGTTACATGTCAAATAGAGTTTATTGTTGCAAAATTACTTCTAAAACCTATTTTGAGATTTATTACTTGAGAAAAACTAAATGTTTCCTATTTTAAAGTTTTTGGTTGCAAGTATATTTTTTTAATACCAAAGGTAATTTAAGAAAGTTTGATCCAAAATCCTTTGAATCTTTTTTTTTGGGTATTTTAAACACTTGTAAAGCCTATAGAGTCATTAATAAGTCAACTTTGACTATTGAAGAGTCTATGCATATTTAGTTTGAGGAATCTAACACTCTTTTAAAGAATATTGTAGAAATTGATTCCTTAGGTGAAGATATTGAAAAAATTTCATTGAAGAACTCACCAGCTCAAGATAATGAAGACAAACCAAAGGATAATACAAATAGTGAAGTCTAAGATATTGAAATGGAGCCAACTCAACCATTTTCAAAAGATTGGAGATATGCTACAAACCATCCCAAAGACCTCATCATAGGTAATGTATCTAAATCTTTTAAACTCTATGACTTATATGGTCATTTTGCATTTGTTTCTTATATTGAGCCCAAGAACATCCTCGAAGCCGAGGATAACTCAAATTGGTTGCTTGTAATACAAGAAGAGTTCAATCAATTTAAGCGCAACCAAGTTTGGCACCTTTTTCCTAGGCCCCATGATAAACTAACTATTGGTACTAAATGGATCTTTAGGAATAAATTGGATGAGTCAGAAAATGTTATTAGGAATAAAGTTAGGTTAGCGGCCCAAGGTTACATCCAAATCGAAGGCATCATTTTGAGAAAACCTTTGCACCCGTAGAACTGCTAGGAGTGATATGGATGACACTTGCATTTGCTTCTTTCAAGGATTTTAAGCTTTGTCAAATGAATGTTTAAAGTACATTTTTGAATAATTTTGTTGAAGAGGTGTATGTTGAAAACCCCCAGGCTTGTTGATCCTACACATCTGGACTTTTGTTTTTAAACTTGATAAGGCTTTAAATGGTTTAAAACAAGCTCCAAGATCTTAGTATGAAAAATTGAGTATTTTTCTTGTTCCAATGGTTTTGTTAAAGGTGAATTTGATACCACCTTATTTACAAAACATGTAGATAATGATATCTTGATAGTACAAATATATATTTATGATATCATTTTTGGACTTACTATTGAAAAGCTTTGTAAGGACTTTGAATCATGCATGAAGAAAGAGTTCGAAATGAGTATGATAGGGAGTTTAACTACTTTTTTGGACTCCATATCAAGTAAAAGGGTGATGGGATCTTCATCAATCAAGCCAATTATACAAGAGAGCATATCAAGAAACTTGAGATAGAAGATGCAAAGATAAGTAAGACTCTCATGGCTACGAAGCTTGACAAAGATTAACAAGGTAAAAAGTTAACATTAAACTCTATCATACCATGATTGGTAGTTTGCCTTACTTGACGGCTAGTGGGCCAGACATTATGTGTAGTGCATGTTTATGTGCTTGGTTTTAATCTTGTCCTAATGAGTCTCACTTAGTTGCCGTAAAATGCATTATTATATATCTTAGGGACACTATTAGAATAGGGCTTGTGGTATCCGAAGACCGGACAATTCTCAATGACGAATTATATGGATGTCGACTTTGCCGGTTATAGAGTGAATAAGAAGAGCACTAGTGAAACTTTTCAATTTCTTGAAAATTGTTTTGTTTTGTAGCCTTCTAAGAAACAAAATTTCATAGCCCTCTTAACTGCGAAGGCGGAGTATGTTGTAGCTGGAGCTTGTTGTGCACAAATCTTTTGGATGAAACATACTCTTCTTGATAATGATTTGTATTATGATCATATTAAAATATTTTGTGATAATACTAGTACCATTCATATGACCAAGAATGCAAATCAATATAGTAAGACTAAAAACATAGAGATTCGATATCCTTTCTTAGAAATCATTATGAGAAAGGAGATACTGAAATTGATTCTGTTTCTACCGATTTTCAATTAGCGGATATTTTTACTAAACTACTTGATTATAATAGATTTTCTTTCATTTGTGGTGAGTTGAATGTTTGCATTATGGATTCATGAAATTTTCATTCAATTAGCATTTATATTTAAATTTAAATTGGTATCTTTTAGTATACATGTTCTTTAAAATGTACTACTATAAATTTGTATACTACTTTCAGTTTTGTTTTACATTTTGATTATTTGGTGTCTTTTTTATATATGACAAAAAACGGGAGAAGAATTATGAGTTATTTATTAAAGAAGAGAAGATTTATGATTTAGCAATTTCCTCTATTCTCCATTCTAAAGTTTGTATGCAATGTTTCCTTTGTTTGATTTTGGTTTCTTACTCTTTATTGAATCCATATTATTTGGTGGTTGCAGGCATGGAAGAAGGTTGTTTGTTTATGCATAATGTTCTATATTGCACATCTATACCTATATGCAAATGACTTGCTTTGTTATTGCTATATCATTTAGTCATGAACTTAATAGATAAGCGTAATTTAAGGGGGAGCTTACAAGCTCTTCATTTTGTTTGGCTTTAATAACTCATGCTTTGTCATCATAAAAAAAGGGGAGATTTTTTAGTTTTTCAGGTTCAAAGAATATTTTGTTTTACTCTTCCTCAAAAGGAAGGTATTCAAGTCTCAAGATCATTCAAAGATGAGATTCAAGTTTGGACGATCAAGATTGACTTTTCAAGAAACTCACTTGAAGATTACTTGAAGACTTATAGAACATATGTAAGAAAATAGAATATTTAAGTGTAGAATGTAGAATTAATTCTCAAGAAGTCACACACAAAGTACAAGTTTTCATATCTAGCTTTTCTGTTTTTGTATTTTAAGTATTGGTTTTTTCAGACATGTCCTATATTTTTCAAATCTTTATATCTTGTTTCAAACATGTATCTCATAGTCTATGTATTGCCAAATCATATTTCAAACTGATTCAAAATATTTAAAAATAAATTTAATATCAAAAACTTTATCTAAAATGGTTTTTCGGGTTGGATCGGTCGACCGGACTAGTGCAATGGAAATGCTCTACTGGCAGTCTGTGCACTTGTGCATATGTATGTTTGTCGGATAACCGACCGATCGGCCGACTGTCAAAGTTTTGGAGCACCAAGTCTCAGTTGAGATCGGACGACTGAGCGGTCAACCGACAAGTAATGGTAATTTTTGTTTTCAGGCAGTCGTTAAACTGGCTGATCGACCGAAGTCTTGCAACAACTATAGTAACGACTAGTTTTTAAATTTCTGAACTTTTAACTTTTTCTTGAACAGATATATTTGCTCTTTTTTAGTTTAATTACCCTCCTAATACTTTGATTAACCCCTCTAATGATAGTTATCACTTGCCTATATATATAGTTCACTTGGAGAGGTTCACACATCTTTTGATTTTGAGAAATATTTTAAAAAATCAAGTTTATTCAAAAGAGAGAGTTTTTAGTTTTCTTGTTTCAAGTTCTCTCATTTTCAAGCTAATTTTTACAAGTTTTCATCTCTTAAATTCATTCATTTCGACTGAATTTTCTCTCTCGCAAAACTTTTTGAGCTTCACTCCTCATCCTATACTATAGGAAATTGTAAAAGAAAGTGTTTGTGAGCTTTATGGTCACCAAGAGCGTGTAAACCTCATTGGCTTTGTACTGCAACTTATGTAGAGGATTGAGAGTTGGAGTTGTATATTCCGGTCTTGTGTAGACCTTGTAGTTCCTTTGTGGAGGTTCCTTTGTGGAAGATACTTAGTGGATATTAAAACACTTCACGCGATAAAGGCGGGGACGTTAATCTGTATGCTCGAACCTTGAGACAGATCTCTCGTATTTGCAATTACTTTCTCTCTTGTTCTACTCTATTTGCTATTGTTTATACTTGTATTCTTTCTTTCATTGCACTTGCTATTCCTTTATTACATCATCTCTAATTATCAATTTTTACTCAATCAAGAAGGTAATTGAGCACCTTAACTGAGGATTATAGAGGAGAAGTTCTAGAGCCCTTCATAGAGAATCCGACTTCAATTCTTGATTTGAGTTAATCATTTGCACCATTTATTTTAATTGTTGCATTTCCACATTTGATTAGCATTACACTTATTCACCCCTCTCTTGTACTTTCATTGCTCTCCTCCGAAAGTTCAATGTGAAGCTTAACCCCAAGAAGTGCACCTTCGGGATAGGTTCTGGTAAATTTCTAAGATACCTAGTCACTCAGTAGGGAATTGAGGCTAACCCCGACCAGATATCCGCTATACTGGAAATGTAGTCCCTGACAACCTTCAAGAAAGTTCAGATCCTCAATAGTCGCCTCGCCACCCATAACTGCTTTCCCAGTAAATCTACTGACAAGTGCAAGATCTTCCAGGCCATCAAGAGAAGTGGAGTAGATTTCTGCTGGAACGAAGAGTGTGAAGCAGCATTCAGAGGATTGAAAGCTTACTTGGTGTCTCCCCCTCCTCGCCAAGCCCCTTCCTGGCGAAATGATGTTTCTTTATCTCGTTGTATTTGATACTGGACTAAGCGCAGCCTTGATCTTGGAAGATGGGGGCATCCAAATGCCAGTTTACTATGTCAGCAAGGCTCTGATCAAAGCCCAGACGAGATACACAAGGATTGAAAAGCTAGTATCAGCGCTCCTCGTTACTATAAGGAAGCTGAAGCACTACATTCAATCTTTTTCCGTCATTGCACTGGCTGAATAGGTGATATGCTAATCAATGCAAAAATTAAAAAACTTATTAATAATAATTCTACACAAATAAGATCACATAAACAATATCAAATTCACAACCAAGAAATGAAGTCATATACCTAAGGGCTCTGAAATTCTCCTCGTGTTTCCTCTTAAATAAGAGTTGAAGTGCTTAATTTCTTTCTTAGTTAAAATGAGTGTAAACACATGAATTAATATCAAGCATATTGATAAACAATTATGATAATGCAAGATATTAAATAAGAGTTAAGCTGAGAGAGAAAGTTGACCAATCGCAAATGCAGAAAAATTGTTTCGAGGCTCGAGCAACTTGGTCTACGTTCCCGCCTTCATCGCAATAAAGGATTTCACTAGAACCGGTCCCACAAGCTCGATCAAGGCTGCAACCTCCAAGACCTACAACCTTCCTCACTCGTTTCTGCTTTAAATTCAACAATGAGCCCGCAAGCTCGATCAAGGCTGCAACCTCCAACCACACTAATACAATGATTTAAACACTAGGTGATCAACACATGATCACAAACAAAACTCTCTTACAACTCCAACTTATAGAAGGGATAAGAAATGAGAACTCAAGTATGGGTGAGAGAAAAATAGAGATTGTGAATTGAAGAACTCAAGAAAACCTTTTAAAAAAGATGTGTGTATGAATTTATTCATAAAAACTTTTTGCCAAAACTTGTTTTTCTTGAAAAACTTGAGTAAATAACACTATCTAATCATTCCTATTTATAGGAGAAGTATGAAGACAAAACCCAATAAGTTTAGCATTAAAAACATGTTGAAAATATGAAAAACTCAGTACAAATGATCTAGACAGATTTACAAACAATTATAACCTTGGAAAACAAATCAGGCAAGTTGACTGTCTCACTGTCGACAGCAGGCACATGCCTGTCGACGGCCATGTCTTAACAGTCATATTTTTCAAAAGTAGCACGAGCACTATCGACAGACTGAGAACAAACTAACTCTCTGTTTCGTTCCCTGTCGACAGGGCTATCGATAACTAAGACTATCTCAGCCTTGTGCACTGAGTATCAGTAGTCGACAGGTCTAGACCTCTATCGACTGTCCTGGTACCTGAACAAAATATTTTTATATTTTATAAAAATACTTTGTAAGATCATAAAATATAATATATTTATTGTAAAATTACATATGTTTAGAAAACTAAAAACATTTTAAACTATATATATATATATATCATAAACAGTATTAAAACTTGATTTTTCAAAATAAACAACAAAAAATCATGAAATTGATTTTGAGAAATAATTGTGTGTGCGTGTAAGCTTGAGAAATCAAATTTACACTACTCTTCACAATAATCTAAGCTTACAAATTCTTATAAACATATATAATTGAAGTCTTCTTCATTTTAAATTGATTTCAACAAACTCGACATTATTCTTGTCTTGATTCATATTGAGTTTGACTCTTTCTTGAGTACTTGATATGTTCATTGTGCTTGGGCTCTTGAATTAATACTTGATAGCATCAATCCTCAACTTTGAGTCTATTGTTGAAGCTAAACATAGACTCATGGTTTTTGTTAGAATCAGAAACTTAAATATATAAGATTATTAGTACTATAACTACTTGAGTTAATTGTCACGCCCCGCTTCCCAAAATATGTAAAAACGGCGTGTGACAAGAGTCAGTAACACTTATATGCAAGGAGAATACCTCATGTATATGCGCTAAGTTTTAAGTTACCCGAGCAAGCTATATAAATCTACTAAGATAAATTATAATCACTGCAAAAATACGTATAAATGTCCACACAAGAAAACAAATGAATAAAGAAACGGAATAAAGGCTGAGTCTTTATATATACAAGCAAAGGAAACTACTAGAATAAAAGAGTGGTAAGAATACCGATGATCAAGCAGAGAGAAAGTTTGAACTCCTGATAATAAGTAAGGTCCTCATCAAATACCTGGTCACTAGAATAAAACATCTTATACCTGCGTGCATAAATCCGGAGTCATCAGAAAGTGAGCTAATGAGTGTATAAAATGAAGGAAGGGTGTACGTGCATAATAGTATATACATGCTACAATACTACTATAAAAATACAAGATAAAGAATATCATAAAAAACTGTAAAGTAGAAATAACTCATAATTATGAAACAATACTACTGATATCAAAGAGATGTGTAACATAACATATATCTCTACTCAGTTGATTATTATTAACCTAACTAATGTGGGACTTAGCTGCATCCTATACCACAATCGTTTTCTTACATATCAAATAAGATTATCATTGTTATAACTGTCTGCCAAGTGCATGTGTTTTGAAAGGGTACCGTGTATACTCGGTACCACGGTCTAACATTCCTGACACTGAATCAGGACAGACCGCAAGCCCCTAATAACTGAGACCGCAACCCCACAAAAAAGATAACTGGTGTGGCACCATAGTCCGCGCAAAGCCCTGATAACTAACAACTGAATAACTAGGTAGCCAATATTACCTTGGTTCCCGGTGGTGGAACCCAAATCTCGGTTAACCATCACAAAGTCCTTCCAAAATATATGATATACATTATCAGGTAATTACCCTTTTTCAAAATTATTGTATCTTTTTTTAACATGCCAATAATATAATTATCATTATTAAAATGAAGTAGTAACTGAATATCTCCAATAACTGCTGATGTCACTAATAGCTGACAACTGATAACTAGCATCTAATTAAGAAAACTGGAGATATAAAGATATAACCTCACTAATCACAATTGTCTCACAAACAACTGAGATCATCAATAACTTTATAAAACTCTGAACTGAAGTCACTAATATTTATGAGATCACTATCACAATATATCTATATATTCAATAACTGAATAACTACAGTAATAAGGAAGTTATGAAGTGAACTACTAAATATCCTCGAGATCAAATTAAATCAACGAAGATCAAGATCACAACTCAATAGTAGAATATCCTCAAATAACATGAAATCTCGAATGTCTCTTCATCCAATCCTCGACATCTGTAAGAAATCATCAATACTCTGATAAACTAATAATCAATGAATAAATCCCAAAATTACTTACAATCAATAATCCAACAATCGTCAATCTTATATAAATACTATCAAGATCCAATATATATCTCAGGTTAAACCCTAAGTCCATATATAGATCCAACAACAACAACTAAGCCATTTGTCCCTAGTATTTGGGATCGGCTACATGAATCAAAAGAGAATTACGCCAGATCGGGCACATGGATCAGCTTTCTTCACTCATTCCTATCGAGCAATATGCCTTCACTAAGACCTTTAGCCTCTATATCTTGTCGTATTACCTTCATCCATGTTTTCTTCGGTCTCCCCTGTGCTCTTTTAACTTGCCCTAATTTGATATGCTTTATACGCCAGACTGGCGCATCTGTAGGTCTATGTCGCACATGACCAAACCATCGTAGGCGATTTTCTGTTATCTTCTCTTCTATAGAGGCTACGCCTATCTTAGTATGAATATCCTCAGTTCTCACCTTATCTCTCCTCGTATTACCACACATCCAACGAAGCATGTGCATCTCTGCTACCCTCATCTTCTGAGCATGATATCTCTTTATTGTCCAACATTCTATGCCACAAAACAAAGCTGGCCTATAACAGTCAGATAAAACTTTTCTTTCAGTCATAACAGAATATTACGATCACATAAAACTCCTGTTGCGCTCCTCCATTTCAACTAGCCGGCTTGGATTTTGTAGTTGACATCACTATTGATCTCCCCATCCTTTTGGATAATAGAACTCAAGTACTTAAAATGATTGCTCATCGGTATTTCTTGACCATCTAGTATCATAATATTATAATCTCAGATTCTCTATTTACTGAATTTACACTCCATATACTCTGTTTTGGTCCTACTTAATCTAAAACCTCAAGATTTTAGAGTTTGCCTCCATAACTCTAATTTTGCATTTACCCCAGCTCTCATTTCATCGACTAGAAAAATATCATCAACAAATAGCATACACTATGGTATCTCATCCTGAATAGCTCTAGTAAGCTCATCGATCACTATGAAAATAAAGAATGGACTCAATGCAGATCTTTGATGCAATCCAATTGTGATAGAAAAATCACTTGTTATGCCTCCACAAGTTCTGACATTTGCCACTACTCCATCGTACATGTCCCTGATTATGTCAATATATTTGATGGGAACTCTCTTTTTCATCAATATCCACGATAATACCTCTCTTGGTAACTTATCATAAGCTTTTTCTAAATCAATAAAGATCATATGTAAATTTCTTTCTCTCTTGAAATCGCTCTATAAGTTGATGAAGTAAATGGATAGCCTATGTCGTCGATCGTCCCGGCATGAATCCAAACTAGTTCTCTGATATTTTAACATTCTGCCTTAACCTGTGTTCAATTACCCTTTCCCAAAGCTTCATGGTATGGCACGTGAGTTTTGTTTCATGATAGTTTGAACAACGATGTCACCCTTGTTCTTATAGAGAGATACTAGGGTACTCTTCCTCCACTCATTTGGCATCTTTTTAGTTAGCCAGATCTTGTTAAATAGGTTTGTCAGCCATCTCAGGCCCACCTCTCCTAAACATCTCCATTCCTCAATAGGAATTCCATCCAGGCCAACATCTTTTCTTGACTTCATCCTCTTCAAGGCCTCTTTAACTTCAGATTCGCTAATTCTGCGCATATAATTACGGTTCATATTTTGTCACTGAATGGTAAGGTCATTCAAATTTTGAGTAGAACTACCATTGAACAATTTGTCAAAATACTCTCTCCATCTTTCTTTGATTTCTTCATCTCAAACTAAAACCTTCTGATCCTCATCTTTGACACATCTCACAGTACATAAGTCTCTAGTCTCTCTCTCATATCCTTTTCAACCTATTTGGTGTGATCTTAATGGCAGCTTTTACCTCTTTATTCCACCATGATATATCCCTACATGTGGAGCACCACCCCGTGACTCACCAAGTACATTTTTAGCTACTCTTTTAATGCAGCTAGTAATTTTATTCCATGTTGTATTAGGATCATCTTGGGTTTTTCAATCTGCTTCATGTACTACTCGATCTAAAAAAACTCCTGGATTACCTTTTTTAGCCGCCACCACTTAATCTTTTGATTTAACTTACGATGAATCTTTCTAAATTTCTTTCTAATCTAGATATCTAAAATTAAGAGTCTATGTTGGATTCCTACTCTCTCACCTGGTACTATCTTACAATCTATACAACAACCTCTATCTACTTTCCTAGTTAAAAAGAAATCTATATAAATCCAAGCATCAAGAAATTCAACCATGAGTTCATTCAACCAATAAATCCCATATTTCTATTATATACTCAACCCTTAAATCCAATTAAATTCTCAACTGAATAATTACCAAGTAAAATATAATCAATTCTAATAAATAACTCACATGAAATCTACCATTAACTACAAACACGAACTAATCAACCACCAGATCAAGTCGAATTACAATCTAAGATTTATCATAACTAAATCTGAATTCGAAATAGTAAATGACTATACATGAAATGATAGATATAAATAATTCACATGAAATCCATACTTAATCCCAAACCCTAACTTTAGAACCATCAAGAACTCAAAATACACTCAGGTAAAAACTATCAGACTCCAAAAATATCAAGACTCCCAAAACATCAGGAACTCAGAAATACGCAATAACTCTAAATACCACTAAGCATATAAAGAACGATTATCTGGCAATCTACTCTTGATCAACTCATCAATTATCAGATACTTATCATGCAAGTTTCAATTCGCCATAACTCTCATACTATTCAAATCCTAGATTCATTACTAAACTCATCATGAATTCAATTCTCACATGCAATAATAGATCAAATACTTCATTAACTCACATAAAATAATTGAATAAAGTGAACACTCACTGGAAAGTACATAATAGTAACACGAAATGTAAACGCTCACGACCAATTAAATGATGATAAAAATATACAATAAACACTTTACATGAACTGATAAATTAAAACACACAAATTAAATAAATAAATAAGACAAATACTCACTAACAATAAAAAATAAATAATAACATAAAGTAAATACTCACACGAAATGACATGAATCCGGATCTGAATCGCCATCGGGTCTGCACTGCACAAACTAGTCTGGATCTCTAAATTATCTCGCGTGCCGGTCCACTGTGAACCTAACTCCAGTTCAGATCTTCAGTTATTGGATCTGGGTCGGTTGTACATCTGCAACACACGCAACATACATATACACACACATGTACACATTCACACATGTACACACAAACACACACACTCAAGCACAGAAAGTGAGAGATATAATCTCACATACACACAGGCTTACACACACACACACACACAGAGAGAGAGAGAGATAAAAAGAGATAGAGAGAGATAAAAAGAGATAAAGAGAGAGAATGAGATAGAGAAAGAAAGAGAAAGATTGAGAGAGAGAGAGAGATACATGACAATGGGTAGAATAGCATAGAGGTGGCATGGTTACGCGCGAAGGAGAAAAGGGCTCACAGTAGTCTCTGGCGAGGTGGACGAGTAGGCGTTCGGGCTTAAGGGGAGATGGGTGTGGCGTCGTGTATGGGTGGCTGCGCAGGCCAGAGGAGGGAAGCATTGGGAGATGATAGAGACAACAAGGTGGGTCGGCGATTGGCCCTGACGGAAGTCTACGAGGAGGGAAAGGTCGCGGGGTTAATGGGGCAGGGCGTGGTGGTGCATGATATGGGTTGTGGCGTGCAGTAAGAAGAGAGAGGGAAGGCAGCTTGCGAGGGTGATGGCTGCGATGGTTATGGGCCGAGGAAGAGGGAAGAAAGGAGAAGCATGCCAGGGTTTAGCTCAGGTGGAGTTAAGAAAAAGAGAGGAAGAGGGAGTTGTTGGCGATCTTGCGAGGAGGACGATAGGCTCTGGGGTGGTTATAGGCTAGACTAGGGAGGTGGGGGGCTGCCATGGGTGAGGAGGAGAAGAGATGAAGAATAAAAAGGAGATGGAGTTGGAGAAGAAGGAAATGGGGACAGATGAGAGCTGGGTTAGGGTTTGGGTTTGCATTAGCATTAGGATTAGGTTAATTAAAGATGACTATATATAGGGTTTTGATTGGGTTGTTGGGTTTCGGGTTGATGGGTTTGGCTCTTTGGTCTAGGAAATAATAATGATGATGATGATAATAATAATTATAATAAAATAATAATAAAAATAATTTTAACAAGATTAGTATGAATAATAATAATAACAATCGTGATAATAATAATAGTAATAACAATAACAATAATAATAACAATAACAACAATAACAATAATAATGATAACACTAATAATAATGATTAATAATAATAATCATAATAAAATAATAATAATTAATAATAATAACAATTATAATAATAATAGGAATGATAGTAATAATATATAAAGCCAAATTAACATCTAATATCTCAAAACAATTTATCTATTTAATAATAATAGTCATAAATTAAGTCAATTAATAATAGTAGTAAAATAATAAGTATAGTAAATTAAATATTTTAAAAATTATTAATACATTATTATAATTAGGAATATTATATTAATCATCTCCAAAACTAGAGTAATAGGTCTTTAAGCCAATAATCTCTCCTTTTTTGATGATGACAAAATTCATAGTGTTATATATGTATGGACTAGAGAAGAACTCAATAAATGCTCTCCTTAACTTATGCATTATAAATAAACTTAATAAAGATATTCATTATGACTCTAAAACAAAAACAAAATATTATTTAAAAAAATATTTAACATATATGCATAGAATATAAAACATGCATACAAAACTCCAATTCTCCCCCCCTTTTTTGGTCATTTCATCAACAAAGGGGTAAAAAAATAAAAATAATTTTGAATACCAATTTTAAAACATAAACTTTGGATGCCAATTGAAAGAGAAATTTGTTCATTGAATACCAATTTTGGAACATAAATCTCGATATCAATTTTGAAATCAAAACAATTGAAGAAAAATAGATATGTATTGAAGTACCAATTGAAATGTAATACTTGTGGTACAAATTGAAATTTTGAACACTTTTAATTGAAATATAAATACCAACTGAAATGTTGATACAAATTGAAGTAAATTATACAAATTGAAAATATGAATTATGAATCATGAAATTTTGAACAATTTGGTTAAAAGTAAATATTTTCTTTTTATCAAAAAGAAGAAAATAAAATTAAGATACCAATAGAAATCAAAGTCTCCCTTTTTTTGAAACAGTAAAATAAAATATGATATATATAAACAATATAACACCAAATATTTTTTGAGAAATGTTTTGATTTAAAAGATGGTTTCAAAAAAAATGATAGAAACATCATATCCGTTTGATGAAAAATACATCAAAATCTTGAAACAAGTGTGTGAATTATGAGTGTTTAAAAATTTAAGTCATAACACACAAATAGATACACAAGCTTGCAGGAAATACCAATTTATATACTAAAACATATACAAGCTATACAGAAGAAGATTGTGCTAAAAAATGTACGAAAACATGCACGGATATATATATATATATATATATATATATATATAGAGAGAGAGAGAGAGAGAGAGATAGACTTGTATCCTTTCAAAAGGATTTGATCCCGGATCCTTCCCACTCAAATTCAACCCTCCAACATTCGAATACAAGATCCACTCCGTTGAAGTTGATCTATACTATTTCAAGTATCTATAAACCAAAAATCAAGTGTTTTAAATACTTTTTGCCCATCCATCAAGTAGGGGAAAAACGGACGGCCTAAATAGTGAGTTGGTTAGTTTAACGGTGTAGAACATTTGAAATCTAACAAAAATTAGTTTATAGGGTTTTTAGATGTTTAGATCATAATGAAATGGCCGGATCGAGAATTTGTATGTCTAAAGACATAGATCTAACCAACTCACTACTTTCGGCCGTCCATTTTGCGTCGCTTGATCGATGGGCAAAAAGTATTTAAAACACTTGATTTTTGGTTTATAGATACTTGAAATAGTATAGATCAACTTCAACGGAGTGGATCTTGTATTCGAATGTTGGAGGGTTGAATTTGAGTGGGAAGGATCCGGGATCAAATCCTTTTGAAAGGATACAAGTCTATCTCTATATATATATATATATAGTTTATAATCAACTAAGTCATATAAATATTGAAATCAATTGTAATTTAAAACATACATATATAGATAAATATGAATGAATACACAAGAATCATAAATCTAAAAAATCAAATGTGTATCTCATTTTTATCATCAGCCTAATATACACATGTATAAGAAATAATCAACTAAAAATATACAATGCATGATCACCCAATCGATCGCCCACTAAGGGTAGGTATTTTCAAAAATAAATAGTATTTAAAATTAATTTGAAAATACTACCAAGTGCAGAAATAAATAATGATAATAAACTAATTTTTAAGAATAAATTAAAACTACATCAAGCTATTCCAATAAGAAGCATATATCTCATGTAATATGCAAAATACACAAAATTATCACTCAAAATCTATATAGCACAAATATCTCAAGAATAGTAAATTCATGAGTAAACAAAAAAGTGAGTGTGCAAATATTATGTAAATAATATATTCATGAAAATAAAATAATTTTGTGTAATAAAATTCTAAACTAATCATCAAAACTCACGTAAAATTCTTTTTCACACTTTGTCATGAGAACACAAATATTTATAATCAATATTAGTATAAAAATAAGATAAATAATTAAACAATATCTACCAATTAGATTAGCAAAAAGCACTTTGAAAATATAAGACAAGTTTCAAAATATATGTAAGTTCCATCAAAACTAGAGCATATATGCATATGCAAACACAAATTGAGCATACATAAGGATAATATATATATATATATATATATATATATATATATATATAGTCAAGGTTACTATACTCAGTATATGAATATTCAAGCAACTTAAATATTTTTAAAGAGAAAAATAGAGAGTTTTACTCATACAAATAGCTAACAATCTACTCCACTCCTCCAAAAGTGGTCTCCCCACCTTAATTTCTTGATAGTGATGCATCCATTGATTAGTTCATCAAGTTTTGATTGCATCTGCCATCAAGACACCAACCCTCTTAGAGGAGGACACACCTACATCAAATAAATTTTGCTTGCCTTCTTGGATCCTTGGGAGTTATACCATTCTTAACCCAAACATTGTTCTTAATCACACGAAATTTATTATGGAAAAAATTAGCTAAATAATCATTGTGATCGCAATGTGTACAATTGTACACTTTGATATTAGTGTGAGCATGAGGTGCACGTAAAGTATGTGCATGAATGTGTGAAATTTTTTTCTTGTGACACATTGATTCCAATTTATTATAATCTGAAATTTTTTCTTGTGAAATATTTATTCCAATTTATTATGATTAAAAGTATATTTGCTCAAGGTAGGGCTCAAACAATCGATTTTCTCAATTTTCTTTTGTGAAATCTCAAAAGTTTTATTTCCAGGAGAAGCATTTGAATTTTTATTTTTATCACAAGAAGATAAATTAATAGGAGCATGACAAGAATGAGAATCAAAATTCTTTTTGAATTTATCAAAGAAGTATACAACTTTCATTCTCTTTTAAAATAATGTCAAATTGACTTTTTAAAGAATTTTTCTTTTAAAACAAAATCCTTTTTTTGGAAATCGAAATGATTTGGTTTTTAAAGGAATCATTTTTATTTTTAAAAATTCATTTTCTTTCAAAATAATATCAAATTTTGAAGATAAAAAACTTCTTTCATTTAAAGCATTATTCAATTTTGAAGAAAAGATCCATTTTCTTTCTTTAAATTCTTGTTCTTAATTTTCAACTATTTATATTTTTCAAATAGTTCTTGACAAACTATGGCAAGATCATCATATGTTATATTTTCATCTAGATCGAATTTCGAATTTATCTCAAGGGAGTCACCCCCTTGGACCATGAAGCACGTGTCAAAAGTATTACTTTCTTCTTCTGAGTCAATTTTCTTTTCATTTGAAGTTTGTTCGTCAAGATAGATCAATGTATTCCTTACTGTAAAAGTTGAATCAAGATTATTGATCCTAAATAATAATTATCATTTGGAACTATCTTTAAAACATGAATAATTTTTGCAAGCCTCAAGAGATTTGACATTCAATAGATTTAATTTTTTAGTAGTGGCAATATAAACATCCCTTTTGAGTAATTGAAGATAAAAACGCATCTTAATCTTCCAAGTTTTAAAGTTAAGAATATCATACATAAGCGGATCAAGAAACTCCATGTTTGTGTGCAAACAAGAACGTGATTAGTAAAATAAGAATCACTCCTCGGTGGTTAAACCGAATATCAGAAGCACTAGCTCTGCTACCAATTGAAATCATCTAGAGGGGTGAATAGGTAATATGCTAATCAATGCGAAAATTAAAATTTTACTAACATTAAATCTACACAAATAAGATCACATAAATAATGTCAAACTTACAACCAAGAAATGAAACTTTATACTCAATAAAGGGCTCTGAACTTCTCTTCGTGATTCCTCTTAAATAAGAGTTGAGATGTTTAGTTACTTTCTTGGTTAAAATGAGTACAAGCACATAATTTAACATCAAGCGTAAAGATAAACAATTATAATAATGCAAGATATTAAACAAGAGTTGAATTGAGAGAGAAAGTTGGGCAATCGCAAATTCACGAGTATTGTTTTGAGGTTCGAGGAACTTGCTCTATATCTCCGCCTTCACCGTAATGAAGGATATCGCCAGAACCAATCCTGCAAGATCACTTGGTGTCATAACACCTACAACCTTTCTCGCTCATTCTCACAAAGACTTCAACAATTAGTTTGCAAGTTTGATCGAGACCGCAACCTCCAACCACTCTAATACAATGGCTTAAACGCTTGGTGATCAATACACGATCACAAATAAAACTTCTTACAATCCCAACTTATAAAATAGATAATAAATGAGAGCTCAAGAGTTGGTGAGAGAAAACTAGAGATTGGGAATTGAATAACTCAAGAAAACTTTTTAGAAGGTGTGTATATGAATAACACTTGAAAACCTTTTGTCAAAACTTGTTTTTCTTGAAAAACGTGAGTAAATAACACTATCTTATCACTCCTATTTATAGGAGAAGTATAGAGACAAAACTCAGTAAGTCCAGCATTGAAAAACATGTTAAATGTTGTAACAAAAATTAATATTCTATGATACCAATTGTTACTCTTAAGATCGACGCTTGCGGAACTTGAAAATATGACTAGTACTTGCAAAAGAAAACTATTATAAAGTAAACTAGCAATATCTAGATAAAAGAGTAATAAGAAAGAACATGAGGGTTAATGTGGTTTGGCCTAAACTTGACATACATCCATGAGAAGAGTACTTAAGAGAGCTTTATTAATAAAATGGTACAAAGAGATCTAATCTTCCTCTTGATGTAACAAGAGTATTCACCTTCCTCCTTAATCTAGACTTAGATTACAAGAGTATTACCATATCTCTATGCACCTTCACCTTGTTCTTCTCTTTTCTTGGTTTCCTTCTGATCTCCTTAGTGTTCTCCACCTTTTTTGTTCTTGAAATCAGCTTGGTTGAGGCTATTACAGTTCTTAATTACAACCTTTATTTATAGAATTTTATAGTACAACTCTTATTTGGACTATGAGATGATCTTGACCTTTGGATGGTTAAAAAATCTTGATCAATCATTTTAGGAGTTGATCTCCTTAATACAAAAGAATTATAAACCCTTTAATCTTTAGAAACAAACCTTCATTGAATAGAATTTTATTCCAATTCATATCCTACCAGAATAAAAAAAAACTCACAATCGCCTAAAAAGGAAACTGCTTCATCTTGATTTGCTTCTTCTGCTTTAAACCATCATCTTCTCTAACTCAATTACATTTTTTTTGAACCATCATCTCCTTTTGAAAACAAGACAAAATCCTAACAATTTCCATCTTACTTGCTTTTCAAGCCTTTAGTAAAACAACTTGAGATTTCACATTAATACCTTAATTCTTTCCTTGGTTGTAACCATGCCGTGAAGCCTTTTATTCTTAGACACTCTCCCCGGGGCCTTTGGCTAATTTACCGCCATGGCTTGAGCCATCTCGGGCCTTAACTGAATGCACCCTTTCTCCTTTCCACAATACTTTGACCTGGTTTACGTCCCATTGTAGTTTTCCTTGAAACTCCACCTTACGATGAACTCCCTTTCAAGATTATCCTTGAAACTCTACCTCGAACTGAGTTTTCTTCATTCAGCTTGTATAACCCTTCACACTTCTCTTCTTCCAGGATTACCCTATCTTTTTGGCTAATTGTGATGATGCCTTGCTGCACTTGGATCTAACATCCTTCTTCATCGAGTACCCTTATGGACATTAGATTATAGCGTTCCTCTGGGACATACCGGACCGCCTCCAGAGCACGCATCGTCCCATATCTTTTTGTAACTTTGATTGTCCCAATGCCAATGATCTTGTAAGCCGAGCCATCCACCATCTTGACAATCCCTTCCTCCTTTGCAAATAAGGAATTGAACAACTCTATTTGGGAACATACATGAACCATACTACCGGAATCAAATATCTAACCTTTATCTTGAGAAGTGTTATCTTCATTGGGAGCCATTAATACTTTGATTTTCTCTAAACCGTTTAATGCTATGCCTGCCTCCGCAGCTTGCCCTTTCTTTTCAATTAGTTTTTTATGCTTACAGTCATTCTTCCAATGACCTTCTCTGTGACAAAAGTAACACGTCTGTGATGAGACTGGACCTATCTTTCCTTTTGCTCTTCCTTTTCTTCCCGTGACCACCAAATCTAATCCTATCTTCTCCTCTTGATTTGGCATTTTCCTAATCTCATTAGATAAGAGAGTTGACACGACCTTCTCAAATATAAGAGTTTCCTTACCGTAGAATATGGTGGTGATGATGTGATCATATGACTCTGGAAGCGAGCTGAGAAGTATCAATGTCTTGTCCTCCTTGTTGATTAATAGCTAGAAGCTCCCTGATGACCTTGTTGAAGAAGTTTAGCTGCTCCAACACCACTGTCCCTTCGTTTATGCATAGCTCATATACTTGTTTCTTGAGATACAGCTTGTTAAAGAGTCTTTTTGTCATATACAATGTCTCTAATCTTGATCACAATCCTGTAGTTGTTTCTTCATCCATCACGTTGTACATCACCTCGTCTGTGAGACATAGCTGGATCATACTTATCGCCTTTAGATCTATCTCCTCCCAATCCTCGTTTAACGTATCTGTAGGTTTTGCTGACTTATCCTGCAAGGTCTTGTAAAGACCCCGTTGCACTAGCAACGCCTTCACCCTCTTTTACCATGAGCTGAAGTTTCCTTTGCCATTACACTTCTCAAGCTCAAACTTTGTCGTAGAACTTCCTATCTTCGACTTATCACCCTTCGTTAACCTTTAGCTCTGATTTCAATTATTGTAACGAAAATTAATATTCTACGATACCAATTGTTACTCCTAGGATCAACGTTTACAGAACTTGACAATATGATTAGTACTTGCAAAAGAAAACTATTATAAAACAAACTAGCAATATCTAAACAAAAGAGTAATAAGAAAGAATATGAGGATTTAACGTGGTTCGGCCCAAACTTGACCTACGTCCATGGGAAGAGAACTTGAGATAGCTTTAATAATAACTTGGTACAAAGAGATCTAACATTCCTCTTGATGCAACAAGAGTACTCACCTTCCTCCTTAACCTAGACTTAGATTACAGGAGTATTACCTTATCTCTATGCGCCTTCTCTTTGCTCTTCTCTTTGCTTGGCTTCCTTCTGATCTCCTTGGTGTTCTCCACCTTTTTTTCTTTTTGTGATCAGCTTAGTTTGAGGCTATTATAATACTTGGTTACTACCTTTATTTGTAGGATTTTATAATACAACTCCTACTTGGACTATGAGATGATCTTGACCTTTGGATGGTTGAAGAATCTTGATCAATCCTTTTAGGAGTTGATCTCCTTGATCTAGAAGAATTCTGACCCTTTAATCTTTAGAAATAAATCTTCATTGAATAGGAATTTAATCCAATTCGTATCCTACTAGAATAAAAAAAACTCGCAATCACCTGAAAAGGAAAGTGCTTTACCTTCATTTGCTTCTTCTGCTTCAAGCCATCATCATTTCTAACTCAATTGGATTTTCTTGGGCCATCATTTTCACTTGAAAACATGAAAAAGTCCTATCAAGAAAGCATGAAAAACTTAGTACAAATGAATCTGAACTGGTTTACTAACAATTATAGCCGCTGGAAAACAAATCAGATAAGTTGACTGCCTGTCGACAGCAGGCACATGCCTGTCGACAACCATGTCTCAATTGTAATATCCCTATTTTAAAGTACGGTATTTGAATAAAATATACTGGTATTTTAAATGTGTACATGTATTTATTTTTTCATGTGATATAATATTACTCATTGTTAGTAATATCTATGTTGTTACTGTTATTTATTATTATTATTGTTCTTTTAGTATGATTATTGTTTATCAATTATTAATTGTGATTGGTATTACTTATTTTAATATTGGCACTTGTACTAATCATGGTGGTGGTGGTGCTCCCTTTGTTTAGCCTAATTCAACCTATTTTCTTATCCATTATATATCCTATTGCACATTTGCTACTTGGAGCCCAACCCGCAACAGTTGTCACAAACCCTATACCCAATATTTATCTAATTGGATCCTGCCCATCAACCTATTTAGGTCCAATACCCATTGATGAACCTATGCCTAATCATCTATCGGATCCCGATTCATTAGCATGTCCATAACCCAATACCCAATAACTAACCCACCCTATATAATCTCTTCTAGATCCTAACCTAGACCTAATTAGCAATAACCTAATCTCACCAATCCCCATCTAGCCGCACCCCTCCTCTCCTTGGCCGCAACCAACAGGGAAATCAGCAGCCATGGCCGGCCCCCTTCACAGCCGCACAGCCCCACCTGCATCCATGGCCGCCCCACTCTCCACTTCAGCGCACAGGCAGCGAGCGAGCAGGCCGTTCTCCTAATCCACGCCAGGCCGTCGTTGGAGACCAGCACGGTGGCCTTCTCCAGCACTTTGGCCACCCTTCCATGCAGTCCGATAGCGAGGAACGACACCACAGCGACTGCGGCAGCGACTCGGCCCTTGACGCGCACAGCAGCAACCACCCAGATCCAGCGCGCAGGCAGCGAGCGAGCGGCAATTCCAGGCCCTTCCGGCGAGCGCGAGATCCCCAGCTTGCAGCCAGGCCTTCCCCAGTACCCTGGCTACCCTCCTATGCAGTCCAACAGCGAAGAGCGGCACCATAGCGACCGTAACGGCGACTCGCCCGGCGACGACCAGATTTCCCAATGTGAGTGTTTCTCCTCATCTCTCTCTCATTCTTTAATTTGGAGTAATTGTAAATGTTTTTATGTATGTGATGGATCATTTAATGTGTTATATTGTTATGAGTGTGGAGAACTTTAAGTATGGTAGTGGATTTGTCATTCCCTTTACCTTACATGATGAATACATAGAATAGGAGATGTACATGTCTATGATGTTGGAATCCTTTATTTACCATATGGATGCTTAGATTTCTAGTATAGTCATGTGTGTTGAAGAGTATGTAAGTACTGGAGAGAATATGAGAAGAATAGGTGATGATGTATCTCTGATTTCTGGCTGACAGAGGAGTTAGTCGTCTTGCCCATGTTTATAGTCGACTAACATCCCTGTTAGTCGACTAATCCCAGACCCTAGTCGACTAGTTTAGCTTCCAGGAGATAGTTCTGCTCTCTGTATCCTCTCTGCTGGTCGACTTGATCACTTGTATAGTCGACTAACAATAGTTATTAGTCGACTAACCCCTTGACCCAGTCGACTAATAGGTTGACCTGGAAGTGGTGTAACTTTCTGTATCTGTAGCAGTCGACTTGCCCTACCCTGTCAGTCGACTTGGTCATGGTGTAGTCGACTTGGCCCACTTGGTTAGTCGACTATTCTTTCTCTAGTCGACTTGTATGAAGCCCCTAGTCGACTAATATAGGTCTGTCAGCTCTGTTCAGTTTCTTTATGGATTGTGGACTTCACTCATGGATTATGTAATAATTATTGATGGATGAATGTGACTTCAAGAGATAGATATTGGTGGTAACGACTTGATCTAGTAGAACTTAGATGCATGTACATGTTATATTGCAGAGTGTTGGGATACTATGATTAATCTTGATAGGAGTGAATTGTGAAGACTTGGGAGTCAGAGTTGTATGTTAGAGTGAGAGGACTAGTATTGGATATTGTTATATGTTGGTACACCAATTATTATATCAGATTTCTTGTTGTGTATTAACACTAGATGATTATAGAACTATTGGAATCTGAGTTGTTTGTAATGACGTTGGATTGATCTGGACTTATATTATTTGCATTGAATGATGATCAGTAATTAGACAAGACTTTATTAGTGAGTATTTGAGGACATTTCAGATATGACTGGATTAGTTGAGTTGTGACTTAGATTGATCTTGAGTTAGAGGTTATCCAGAATCTATATTTCTTATATTGGAGCCTGACTGATAAACCTAGTATTCAGATTATTAGAAGTTACGGGAAATGTTTGGTTGACTGTAACACCGTATACAGTTTTATTGTTCATCGTATACACGGTTACTGTTACTGTTACTGTTACTGATATTGTTCACCGTGTATACGATTACTGATTGATTATTACTGTACTGATATTGTTACCGTCCCGTAGCATCCCAGTAATTGAAATGGCATGAGGTATTGATTGTGACTGATGGCATTACCTAACTGACTGTACACTAGACACCTTTCACGGGACCTTGACATATGACTGTATCAATATTACTTGACATCTAGTACTCCTGTATCCCCCTGTATCCATGTCCCATGCACTGTTGACCTGTTAATAGCACAGTCAAACCGGCGTCCGGCGGTTTGCCGCCTGGTGTCGGGATGACGAGGATGTATCCCACAATCGTACTAGCGTCCGGTGGATCCTGAATGGAACTAAGTGCCACACGGAACAAAGTGCCACATCATACACATGGTGGGGGCCACCTCTAGAATCCATTCCCCTCAGAACAAAGTGCCACACGGAGCAAAGTGCCACACCACACACGTGGTGGGGGCCACCTCTTGAATCTGTAGGGCTATCTACTGATTGTGCCACCTGGTGTTAGCGTGATATTACATTTTCAGTGCCTATTAGCATTCACACGCACTTGTATGTTGATGACACCTTGAATACTTGTTATTTGGTTCTCTTTCCCTATTCGAACAATGATACCCGCATATCGGAGTTCGAATGAGTTCTACTGGATGTGCGGGCTCCAGGGTGAACTGTCGGATGTTGTGGGACGCCGGTGGGAAAGTGACAAAGATAACATAGAACACTACTGATTGTTTATTGAATGGCTTGACTGAACACATTGTGTTATGCTCTGAATGGTTACCCTGCCTTATGACATATGACTGTATACATGATTGTAATCAGGACCACATGATTGTAACCAAGACCAGACTTATGACCAGACTTGGATGCCAACCTAGTGACATGTGATAGATTACACGCCTTGACATTGATTGCATATTTACAGTTGTGCCCGTTGTCTTCTACCTGTACTCATGTTGTTATCATATGTGTTACTGTTCAGTTATTTATTTTGTTACTTAGTATGCAGTTGTTCTTACTATTATCTATGCACATTGTTCTTCTGCACGAGCTTTTTTCCCTTTACACACACACTCACCATGGTCGCGTTCTGATGACCCTGGGTTTGCACGTCCAGCTATTGGACGATTGTTTCTAATGTGCAGGTGTTTGATGAGGCGGTTCGCTTTGCGAGGAGCTTGGGTCCTCTTCCTTTTATTCTGGTACTTTTGCATTTTCTGTTCCTGCTATTATTTCTTGATTCTCGTATATCACATTTAGCCTGTCATTCTATCCCTGTTATTTCATGATTCTATCTTTTATCGCTTTCAACTGCCATATCCTTGTCATTATCCATCTGTTATCACGTATATGTATTGTTGCAGTGATTCGATGATTATTATGGTTTAGATTTATAACTTGTTCAGGTTAATTTAGGCTTAGCGTGTATACGTGGGGTATTTTCCTCGCGTATATGCGTCGCCATAACGTCTCCGTATCTTTAGGATCGGGGCGTTACATCAATGGTCATATTTTTCAAAAGTAACACAAGCACTATCGACAGTTGGGATAACCTGTAAACTAAAACAGACTAACTCTCTGTTTGGTCCCTTGTCAACAGTTATACCTGACTTCGACAGCTGAGACTATCTCAGCCTTGCGCATGAGTGCAACAGTCGACATGCCTAGACCTCTGTCGATTGTCCTGGTACCTGGACAAAAATATTTTTTTATCTTATAAAAATATTTTATAAGATCATAAAATATAATATATATTTGGTAAAATCATATATATTTAGAAAACTAAATATATTTAAACTATATATCATAAACATTATTATAACTTGATTCTCTAAAGTAAACAACACAAAAAATCATGAAACTGATTTTGAAAAACTTTTTTTGTGTGTAAGCTTGAGCAATCAAATCTACACAACTCTTCACAATAATCTAAACTTACAAACTCTTATAAAATATATAATTGAAGTCTTCTTCATCTTAAATTGACTTCAACAAACTCGATCTTCTTCTTATCTTGATTCATATTGAGTTTGATTCCTTCTTGAGTACTTGATATGTTTATTGTGCTTGAGATCTTGAATCAATACTAGATAGCTTCAATCCTCAAATTTAAGTCCATTATTGAAGCTAAATATAACTCATGATCTTTGTTAGATTCTGAAACTAAAACATACAAGATCATTAGTACTACAACTACATAAGTTAATCATCTCAACACTAGAGTGATAGTCTCTCAGGCCAACACCCGCGCCCATCTGTGCCAGCTCTTTCTGGTCCGGCTCGACCCGCCTCTCCAACAACTCAAAGAGCCATTAATGGTTAATTTGGGGGTTTTTTTCAATTTTTTTTGCAACCCCCGATGTCTCCCTAAAAATATCTTTTGGTTATTGGGGCTATTTGTAATTTTTTTGCAAATAGCCCCCCAAACGAACTGATTGGGCTTTGCCTTTTTTTTTGCAAAAAATTGTAAATAAAACTCCTCTTTCCTATCCCAATCAATTTCATCACAAAAAAAAACTCTAAAATCTCAAAAAAAAACCTCTGCAAATTTCTACTCTCTACAAAGTCTCTTAACCTCTCAACTACAGGGCTACAAGCTCTTCCTCTCTCAAGCTCTACATGCTCTCAAATTTTCAAGCTTTATAAGCTCTACAAGTTCTCAAGCTCTACAAGCTCTCAAGTCACAAGCTCTATCTCTCAAGTGCTACTTGCTCATCAAGCTCTCTCTCATCATCTTGTTAGTATGAGGTATTTATATTCTTATCAAATTTGAAATTAGCAATTAAAATGGATGCACATTTTTTATCAGCAGGCCCTAGTCAAGCTTCTTGTTCTAGATATTATGCTAATTTGAGTTTGACTATTGAAGAGTGGGAAGCTCTTAATAGGTTTTTAACCGAAACTCCATAATTTCCATTCACACAACCACTGTGTTAGAGCAGTGCTCTCTGTTTGTCAACATCGTCTACCCGACCGGTCGACCCACTGAGACACAAGAGCTCTCTATTGGGTTCGATCAATCACCTGGTCGACCGCTATCCCCAACTGTCAAAAATACGACCATTGACGGTCGACCGACCCGCTGGTCAACGACATGCTTGATTAGACTGGGATTAACTCCAAACAGCTATATTAAATCTGTTTATTCTGGATTAATCAATAATTGTTATTTTAGGTTTCTATCAGCTGTTTTGGTCCTCTATAAATAGGGGTGTTGTAAATCCTAAGGACTTTTGCTTAGTGTTTAAATCAATATTTTCAAGAGATTTGCAAAAGATTTTCAAAAGAAATCAATTTTGAGCCAAAATTCCAAATCCTTGTTTCTAGCTTTAAGCTTTCAATCCACTATTTCAAGTGTTTCTCACACTCACAATCTAGGAGCTCCACTTTCTGAAACTTGGTTGTAAGGATTTGCTTGTGAGCTTTTGTCATCTAAGAGAGCTCACTCTTTCTTGTATCTGAGAAGTTATGAGGTTGCAGCCTTGAGCGAGCTTGCGGGCTCGGATTGTAGGTGTTGCGGCACTGAGTAGGAGACTTGCGGGTCTGAGAGTTCTTATGGAAACTTGTATGAGTTGGTGATGTCACAGGATAGAATAATAGTGAAAAATTTTCATTGCGATGAAGTCAAAAAGATGTAGAGCAAGTGGCTCGAACCTCGAAAAACGTTCTCGTATTTGCGATTGCCTTCTCTCTATCTCTCAACCCTACTCACTCTTTTATATCTTGCATTCTATTATTGTGTTCATACTTACATGCTTTATATCTCTTGTGCTCTATTGTTTAACTTGCGTGGGATTGTGCATTTATCTTGTTAGTGTTGATTTGCTAGTTAGCATAGTTGCTTTAATTCCACACTATTTCCTATTGTTATTAACCATCACCTATGCACCCCCTTTCGGTGATTTCAATTGTTATCAGAGCCTAGTACTTTAAATATTTGGTTTAACCACCACATGCTTTTTTGGCTGATTTTTGGTTGCATATTCTCAATATTGCTTACACACATGGCATCACATGACTTTTTTACAATCAAGTCCCCACCCAAATTTGATGATTTGAACTTTCCAATTTGAAAATTGAAGACGACCTTATTTCTCAAGTCACTAGAGTTTAGGTTACAAAGTTCGTTACTAAGAAATTTATAGAACCTTACGGTGATGAGGATACATGGTCTGGGCCCACCGCCAAGGACTATGAGCCTAATGCTAAGGCACAATACATACTCAGACAAGCATTCAATGATGATGATTTGTCACGTGTGACTGACTAATTGAAAGTTTGCGGATGAAGTGAGGAACGATTTGAATATAACACATGAGGGTATCTCTCAAGTCAAGAGGTCCAAGATAGATTTACTTCATTCTCAATATGAGAGCTTCTATATGCTTGATAGTGAAACAATAGATGAAATGCATACTCATTCATAAAAATTACTAATGGGTTGTCTTCCTTAGGTGATGAGATTGATAACAATCAAAAAGTGAGGAAGGTAATAAGAGATCTTCCAAAAGCTTGAGAGATCAAGGTAACTACTGTCAAGGAACTTAATGATCGAGAGGAGACAAATGTTTCCCATTTTATTAAGAAACTCAAAACCCCTATGATAGAGATGAAGATTCGTGAAGGAAGAGAATCTCCAAACAGGAAGTCTATTGTATTTAAGGCAACTATATCTATCACGGAAGAAGATGAGTCCAAGGATGAAATTGAAGAAATAGAATTTGCCATGCTAGTAAGAAAGGTTGGCAAGCTATTCTAGAAGAAGAGAAGGATGAGCAACTTCCAAAGGGTAAGACCGGAGGGCAAGAATGAAAGAAAAAAAGAAGATATGGGTTTATTATTGGCCCAAGGGTACACTCTCCAGTTTTCTTTTGATGATTACAAACCACATGAAGTTATTCAGTACTAATCAAGTTCAAATGTTTAAGTTTTTCAACTTCAAAGGATATTTTTTTTTAACTCTTCATCAAAAGTAAGGTATTCAAGTTTAAAGATCACTCAAGCATGGGATTCAAGTTGGATGATCAAGATTGATTTTTGGAGAAGCCCACTAGAAGATTGCTTGAAGACTTGTATAATCGATGTAAGAAAATAAAATGTTTAAGTGCAGAATGTAGAATTGATGCCTAAGAAGTCACACACAAAATACTAGTTTTCATATCTAGTTTTTCGGTTTTGATATTTTACAAGGATTGATTTTAATACATGTCCTATATTTCTAAATTCTTATATCTTATTTGAAACATGTATCACATAGCTTATGTGTTGCCAAGTCACATTTCAAACTGTATTAAAATATTTAAAAATGAGTTTCATATCAAAAACTTTAATTAAAATGGCTTTTGGGTTGGGTCGATCAACCGGTTCAGTGCATTGAAAATGCACAATTGGAAGTTTGTGCACTTGTCCATGTGTTTGCTTGTCGGATGATCGACCGCGACGATCAAATCTAGCAGTTGCCCGAGCAGTCGGCCGACTAACAAACTTTGGAGCACCCAAGTCTTTGTTGGAATCGGATGTGGTTGACTGATGTTTAACGGCTACTTTTGTTCTTAGGCAGCCGGTCGACTGGCCAGTCGACCGAAGTCCTGTCATAGCAGGCTAATTTATAAATTTTTAAACTTTTAACTTTTTCTTCAATGGGTATATTTTCTCTTTTTGAGTTTAGTTACCCTGCTATTGCCATGATTGACCCCTCTAATGATATTTATGACTTGCCTATATATATATATATATATATATATATATATATATATATATATATATATATATATAGTTCATTTGGAGTGGATAAAACAATCTTTTGATTTTGAAAAATATTTTAAAAAATCAAGTTTATTCAAAAGAGAGAGTTTTTTTTAGCTTTCTTGTTTCAAGTGCTCTCATATCCAAATCAATTTCTACAAGTTTTCAGCTCTTAAATTCATTCATTTCAGCTGAATTTTTCACTCACAAAACTTCTTGAACTTCACTCCCCATTCTATACTATAAGAAGTTATAGATGAGAGTGTTTTTTATCTTTGTGGTCACCAAGAACTTGTAAACCTCAGTGGGCTTGTGCTATCTCTTGTGTAGAGGATTGAGAGTTGGAGTAGTGTATTCCGATCTTGTGTAGACCTTGTAGTTTCTTTGTGGAGGTTCCTTTGTGGAAAATCCTTAGTGGATAGTGAAACCCTTCACACGGTGATGCAGGAGTATAGAGTTTTGTACTCAAACCTTGAAACAAATCTCTTGTGTTTGTGATTGCTTTCTCTCTTACTCGACTCTATTTGCTATTGCTTACACTTATGTTTTTTTGCTTTCATTGTACTTGCTATTCATTTCTCGCATCACCTCTACTTATTATTTTTTACTCACTCAATCAAGAAGGCAATTGAGCACCTCGACTCATTATCTAGAGGATATAGAAAAAATGTTCTAAAGCCCTTCGTAGGGAAATCGACTTCACTTTTTTATTTGAGTTAACTGTTTGCACTATTTATTCTTAAATTGTTGCATTTTTGCATTTGATTAGAATTATACCTATTCACCCCTTCAAGGTGAACTTTCAATTGGTATCAGAACCTTGAACTCTAGTTTTTTGTTTAACTACCTTAGAGAGATCCTCTTACTAATCACTCACTCATTTGCGTCATTTGCTTGCCTATCACACTAGTATACATGGCCTAAATGTATTAAGACTCCACCCAAGTTTGATGGCCTTAACTTTCCCATATGAAAAGTTAAAATGACCATTTCTTGCAGTCCCTTGAAAGACGGATTGCACAGGCGGTGACTAAACCATTTTGTATCCTGATGGTGATGAGGATACTTGGTCTGAAATTGTCACCAAATTGTCTGATTCTAATGCTAAGGTATATTATAGTTCATTTGAGCACTAATACATTTTGGTGGCTGTAGATTATGTATCTAAATAGGTAGAAGCTATTTCTAGTAAAATAAATGACAACAAAGTTGTTGTCAAGTTCTTGAAAGAAAATATCTTCTCACGCTTCGGAACTCCACGTGCCATAATTAGTGATAATGGCTCATATTTTTACAATAAATCTTTTGGAGCTCTTATGCGAAAATATGCCATAACGTATAAGTTATCAACACCATGCCATCCTTAAACTAGTGGGCAGATAGAAATCTCAAATAGACAAATCAAACTTACTTGAAGAAAACTGTGAGTCAAAATCGGAAAGATTGGTCCACCAAATTGGTAATGCCTTATAGGCATATAGGACGGCTTTCAAAATGATTCTAGGGATGTCTCTATATAGGTTAGTCTTTAAAAAGGCTTGTCACCTTTCTGTTGAGTTAGAGCACTGAGCCAGGCCATTAAGCAACTAAATTTTGATTTAGATAAGGCTGGTGCGCTTCAAAAATTGCAAATTTTTGAACTTGAAGAGTTGAGGAATGAAGTGTACGAAAATGCAAAGATCACAAGGAATAAAGTTAAGGTTTTTCATGATAAACATATCATGAAAAAAACTTTTGTTCTCAGACAAAAAATATTACTCTACGATTCTAGACTTCATCTTTTTCCAGGAAAGTTGAAATCACGGTGGACAAGACCATTTATTGTTAGGACATTGTTTCCACATGGCGCAATAAAGATATGTGACCGAAAAAATAGTAATGAATTCAAGGTAAATAGTCAACATTTAAAGTCGTCTTTGGAATCAGCCCCAAAGAAAAAAAATAGCCATCGGTCAACTTGACCCAATGTATCGGTAACATAACATCACCACTTTCTACACTTTATTCCTTACATACATACATACATTCATACATTGAGGACAATGCATGAGATAGGTGTGGGGGAGGGTTTACTAACATGCTAATATAGGTAGTTTTACTAACAAAAATTTTTACAAATTTTTTCTTCTTTAGAAAAAAACTTTTTGAAAAAGAAAATAATATTTTGATTTATTTTTGAAAGAAATTAAATTACTTTTAAGGAATAGAAAAATCATAATTATGATTTCTTAATAATTGATCAAAATAAGATTATTTGTTTGATTTCTAGGATTAGGAGAAAAAATTAAAAAGGTTATTTAGTCCTAAGTTTTACCTCAATGAAATATGCATACTTTACACTTAACACTCGGGATTCAAAACAATGACTCTTGTGCTTTAAAAAAGATTATATATATATATAATAAGAAAATTATTGATTATCTAGGTTCTTTGGCCTAAGAAAGCATTGGTATTTACGCGAAAGGTAATTAGGTAAGTTTGAAGGAAAAAAGAGAAAAATATATAAATATAATATATGTATTAACATATCTAATAATCAATTAGATAGGTATTAGGGCCTCAAGAAGCATTGATACTTACACACAAAAAAATTAGATTAGTTATATATATTAAAAAAAGAAGTGCTTAAAGGGCAACGAAATAGTAATACTGAGAACTTCTTCAAAAAAAACTGATAGAAAAAAGTTATATATATTGATATAAAAGGCATAAGAGTTGAAATTAAAGAGTCTCGAGTCAAAAATAAATTCACGGTCACAAAGATGCATATGATTTAGGGTAAAATAATAAATTAAGTAAGAAATTTAGTTTTAATCCTAACCTACATTAATAATAAATATTTACATCGAGACTAAGTATGGGAATGAATAATTAGGTGATTTTAAGACTTATAGATTACTTGATTTGCTCAAAAATATCTCAAATATTTTCTCTCTTTCAAAAAAATGAATTTTAAAAACACTAACATTTGTTTTTTTTCTTTATAGATTTTGTGGGTGTAATTCACTGAAAATTCTCATGAGACAAAACTCTTCCTCTAGGGGGTAACCTAGAGATTTAGCGGCTTATTGTACGTGCTAAGTACAACCGTGATTCCTACAACAGTGAGTTAGGTTAGACTAGTTTAGTTTAGAAATTTTTTTTTTTACTCGAGGACGAGTAATAGATAGTGTGGGGAGTGTGATTGTTCATCAAAAGTGCATATTTTTAATCACATTTTCATATTTATTCTTTATAAAACATTACTATTTAATTATTTTATTGTTTAGTAATGTGCAGGACTCTTAAATTAAAAGAGAAAAGAAAAGAGCCTAAAAGAAGGCCACAAGTTAAAGAGAAGCCCAAAAGCCCATCAAGCCTAAGAAAATTCAGAGATTATCCTATCCTAAATCAGAGATGAAGGAGAAAATCAACTAAATCAGGTTGCTTGATCCCAAAATCAAAAGATAAAGGAGAGAATTCAAGTTTAAACTCAGATTTATAAATAACTTATTTCCTATGTTATCTAGGAAACAAGGTTATTTTAATTTTAAGAATGCAAATGAGGATTCTAAGGATAGATCTTTAGATAGATGACCGAGATAAAGCTACGCGCTAAAGCGCGTGCCCAGACCCACTAATAAAGCCGCATTTTCCCCAAAAAAATTACGAAAATGCGGCTTTCCTGAGGAGTTGTGCGTCTCGGTTAGGGTGAAGTGTTCATGTGGGACTTTACTTCTCAATTCTCTTATAAATACCCCTGAAAAGCAACAAAGGAGAGACATCTCAAAAGCTCAAGCATAGAGTTTTCTTTAGATCTATTTTCTTTCTGAATTTTCATTGTAATTTTCAAGTTTTCTTTTTTAACATTGAAGAAGATCTGTAAGAAGGAGAAACCATTGTAATTCGAGGTGACAGATCAATACAAGGTGTTTTTATTCTTTTCATATCTCCTTTGTTATTTACTTGCTTTTTGTTCTTTATTTTGCTTCTTTATTTCATGCAATCTTCTTATTCAAAAACCATGCTTTATTTCTCTTCCACCATGAGTAACTAAATCCACTTTTCATGCCTTGCTAATATCATCACCATGGACCTATAGTATTGAATAGAGAACCCAATTAAATTTCATGCATTCTTAAACCCTATGTTTATCCTGAAGGCACATGATGATGATAATTAGGTCAACCATTTGCTAGTGCTCTTTAACTATTTTTCTTAATCTATACTTGACCATTGTCTTGATACTTCAATGTTAAATTTAACTTGTGCTATTTCAATTAGAATCTTGTTATTTATCTTATGTGATTTCCTTGAATCCTAGGGTAATTTAACATGTTTAGGGTTTAGCGTGAAGGTAATCTCTAGTTGGTATTATTTTTTATGGTGATAGATTATTAGCAGATTGTGATCTTTCTCTACATTGATATCAAAACTAAACTTCTTTCAACCAATCTCTTTCTTTAAGTTCTCCAAACAAAAGAAGAAGGTGTAAGGAAATAACAATACCGAAATGCTTCCATCGCATCTCTCCCTAAGGTTCGACCCGTATAGCCCTTGCTGCACGGTTAAATTGCGAAGATTCAGAGTCAAAACCGATCACACACGTTTTTCATATTCTCTCACAATTAGGATCATCTCATATGGAAGATTCCTAGTGGGAGTCAGATAGCAAGAAAATGATGATGAGATGAAGGATGTTGACTCTAATGCCTTTCAGAAAACAATAGATGAGCAGGAGGCACAACCTCAGGCATGATTATATTCTCCTGATTTAGGCAGGAGATCATGAAAAATGATCTTAGTGAGGACCTGAGTGCGAAGCGTATAGCTCTTTATCTCCTTATTCCTTACTAAGGCGTGTTATCATCATCATTTAACAGAAAAGAGGCGGTGATAGCACTCTCACCATCAGGGTACTCAAAATCGTGAAGATCGGAATAAAAGATTTCTACACCGTCACAAGATAGTTTAAAATCTTAGCAAAATGTTCAAGAAAAATATTGATATCCACATTCTTGACACAAGGTTTGATATGATTATCAATAAAAGAGAGATTATAGTAGAAGTATTGGACCAAATTGGGATAAACTTGCTCCTTAATAGTCACAAAATGATCTAAGGAACTAGTTTTGAGAATAGGAGTAAGATCCAAGTGGCCAAAATCGGCTAGAACAACACACCGACCAGAAATGATATTTTTGTTACAGATAATACAGTGTTTGTACATAGCATTCTCAGAGACAAAAACATTCTTAGTTCTAGAGGAAGATTCAGGTTGTTTTGATTTTTCAACTCTAGGACGTTTAGAAGACATGATGAGTGGACTAGACATAATGAGTGAATTTACAGAGAATAATAGTATAAATTAGTACCAATCCACAAAAAATATCAAGAAAGAATTGAAAAAATAATTAGACAATGAATGGGGAAAGATATACCTGAGAAACTCTGAAAATTCCTTCTCCAAATGGGGTTAGAGGGGGTGCTAGAGATGAGATCTTGAAGAATTGAGGTAGAAATTGTAGGGATTTGGGTGTATAATTGAGAGGGTAAGGTTGGGTGGAGAGTAGGAAGTCGGTAGAGGTGAGAGGGAGAAAGAAATTAGAAACTAAGGTTTCCAAATCAAAACTAAGGTTTCCAAATCAGCATCAAGCATATATACAGATTCGACTGTCGGTCGACCGCACGGTCAACCGGCATGACCCGAGAGCACTGCCAAACAGACTCTCAATATGTCGATCGACTGCTCGGTCGACTGGCAGAAAGGGTAAGCCATACGATAAGCTTACTCAATCAACCGAAGCAATCCAGAGAGTCCAATGACTCAGTCGGTTGACCGACCAGTAGACGAGGCTGCTCCCCAAACAAAAACAGTTTTAAACAAATAGATTTTTATAAAATAGCTTTTGAAAATAATTTTAAATTATTTTATAAATAGTGATAAACATCCAGGAATAATCCAAAGTCCAAGAATTTTAAAAATAAAAATATTTTGATAAATAATTTAACAAAAATATTCTCAAAAATTTCATAAAACTTGTATATTGATTTAATTCATAAATTAGGCTAATAAAATAAGAAATGAAGTCGGGTTCTCTTGACAGGCTCCGAACTTCTCCTCATGCTTCCTCTAAATCATGAGTTGATTTGCTCTTTACTTTTCTTATTTGAATTGCTTAATTGTGAATTAAATGTAAATATATATAATTAATAATCCAAAAAAATTTATAAAAGAAACAAAGGACATGTTGTTCATCAAGATATAATGTCCAAACACAATGCAAGTCAACAAACAATAGTCTCTACACATTAAGATAATCTAGAGCATGAAGGTACTAATTTTCAACAAGAGTATGTGTACAATGATAATCATGTAAAGAGACTAAAATAATTAAACAGATACATTCAAAATTTTGGAGATGTTACCAGTATAAGCTAAAAATTCTCCAAATAAGTGGTGTTCTCCCACCTAGTCTTTGATAATGATGCATTCATATTATAGATTGCTTGAACTCTATTGCATCCACCACAAAGGTACCATTTTCTCCTACGTCTTGGAGGATGACACACCTACATCAAATGAATTTAGTGTGGTCTTTGCTACCCACATATTTTTGGGTCCTATAGTATTAGTCTTTTCTCGAACCCATACATTTTTAGCCTTCAAATTTAATTTTGAATAACAAAACTTGGCTAGATGACCTTTGCGGGCACAATGTGTAAAGTGTATACTTGTCATAAATAAATGCATGTGGTGATGTGCATTGTGATCATGCTTGATGTGAACATATGAAATGTGTTTCCCTTAAGTTTTACCCTTTGAAAATAAAGCATTTAATTTTTTAATATTGAAAGCATAAATATTTAAAGTAGAATCTAAATCATTCATTCCAATTTTCAAAGATTGAAATTCATTTTTATCAAAACTTGTGCTAGGGCATTTCAACAACAACAACAACTAAGCTATTTGTCCTAAGTATTTGGGGGTAGGCTACATGAACCAAAAGAGAATTACGCCAGATCGGGCACATGGATCAGCTTTCTCCACTCATTCCTATCGAGCAATATGCCTTCACTAAGACCTTTAGCCTCTATATCTTGTCGTATTAGCTCCATCCATGTTTTCTTCAGTCTTTCCTGCGCTATTTTAACTTGCCCTAAATTGATACGCTCTACTCATCGAACTAGTGCATCTGTGTAGGTCTACGTCGCACATGACCAAACTATCGTAGGCGGATTTCTCTCATCTTCTCTTCTATAAAGGCTACACCTATCTTAATACGAATATCCTTATTTCTCACCTTATCTCTCTGCGTGTTACCACACATCCAATGAAGCATGCGCATCTCTGCTACAATCACCTTCTAGGCATGATGTCTTTTTATAGCCCAACATTCAGTGCCATATAACAAAGCTGGCCTAATAGGGTCCGATAAAACTTTCCCTTCAGCCATAGCGGAATGTTACGATCACATAAAACTCTTGTTACCCTCCTCTATTTCAACCAGCCGGCTTGGATCCTATGGTTGACATCACTATTGATCTCTCCATCCTTTTGGATAATAGAACCCAACTACTTAAAATGACTGCTCATCGGTATTTCTTATCCATCTAGTCTCACAATTTTATAATCTCGGATTCCCTGTTTACTGAATTTACACTCCATATGCTTTGTTTTGGCCTTACTTAATCTAAAACCTTGAGATTCCTGAGTTTGCCTCCATAACTCCAATTTGGTATTTACCCTAACTCTCGTCTAATCGACTAGAACAATATCATCAGCAAATAGCATACACCAGGGTATCTCATCCTAAATAGCTCTAATAAGCTCATCCATCACTATTTTAAATAAGAATGGACTCAATGCAAATCCTTGATGCAATTCAATTGTGATAAAAAAAATCACTTGTTATGCCTCCACAAGTTCTGACATTTGCCACTACTCCATCGTATATATTCTTGATTATGTCAATATATTTGATGGGGACTCCCTTTTTCATTAATGTCCACCATAATACCTCTCTTGGCATCTTATCATAAGCTTTTTCTAAATCAATAAAGACCATATGCAAATTTCTCTTCCTCTCTCGAAATCGCTCTATAAGTTGACGAAGCAAATGAATAGCCTCTGTCGTCGATCGCCCTGGCATAAACCCAAATTAGCTCTCTGATATTGTAACATTCTGCCTTAACCTGTGTTCAATTTTCCTTTCCCTAAGCTTCATGGTATGATACATAAGTTATATTCCATGATAATTTGAACAACTCTGAATATTACTCTTGTTCTTATAGAGAGGTACTAAAGTACCCTTCCTCCACTCATTTGGCATCTTTTTCCTTAATCAAATCTTGTTAAAAATGTTTGTCAGCCATCTCACGCCCACCTCTCCTAAGCATCTCCATACCTCAATAAGAATTTCATCCGGGCCAACAGCTTTTCTTGACTTCATCCTCTTCAAGGCCTTCATCAAAGTCTTGAGTAGAACTAACATCAAACAACTTGTCAAAATACTCTCCTCATCTTTCTTTGATTTCTTTATCTCGAACTAAAACTTTCTGATCCTCATCTTTGACACACCTCACAGTACATAAGTCTCTAGTCTTTCTCTCCCTTATTCAAGTAATTCTATATATGTCCTTTTTAATCTTTTTGGTGTCCAACTTCTCATACACTTCTTTGCACATTTTAGCTCTTACATTCTGAACAGCTTTCTTAGCCTTCTTCTTGGCTAGCTTATGCCTATCAAAACTCGCTCCATCACAATTTTTCTTCAAATCTCTATAAGAGTCTCGTTTAACCTTAATCGCAGCTTTTATCTCTTCATTCCACCATGATGTGTCCTTACATGGTGGAGCACCGCCCCGTGACTTACCAAGTATATCTTTAGCTAATCTTTTAATGTAGTTAGCAATTTTATTCTATGTTATATTGGGATCATCTTGGGCTATCCAATCTGCTTCATATACTACTCGATCTACAAAAACTCTTTGGTTACCTTTTTTAGCCGGTACCACTTAATCTTAAGATCTAACTTACGTTTAATCTTTCTAAATCTCCTTATAATTTGGATATCTGAAATTAAGAGTTTATGTTGGGTTACTACACTCTCACCCGGTACTACCTTACAATCTACATAACAACCTCTATCTACTTTTCTAGTTAAAAAGAAATCTATTTGGCTCGCACTTGATCACTTCTAGAAGTGATGAAGTGAGACTCTCTCTTCCTAAACTAAGTATTCGCTAAGATCAAATGATATGACAAAGTAAAATCTAGAATCAAGTTACCTGGTTTATTTATTTTTCCAAAACCAAATCCTCCATATACACTATCAAACTCATGACGACTAGTTCCTACATGCCCATTGAGTTCACCGCCTATGAAAAGCTTTTCTCTAATTGGTATGCCTTGCACAATCTTATCTAAATCCTCCCAAAATTGACGCTTACTTGACTCATCAAGTCCTACTTGTGGTGCACAGACACTAATAACATTAAAAATCTCCCTACCTAAAATAAGTTTAAGTAGTAAAATCCTATCACCCTTTCTCCTAATCTCTACTACAACCTCAAGCAATTGTTTATTTATGATCACACCCGCCCCATTACGATTTCTATCTCTACTAGTATACTAAAGTTTATAACCCAAGACTCTAAAATTCTACCTTTTTTACCTACACACTTAGTTTTCTGCACACACAAAATAGTAACGTTCCGTCCAACCATAGCATCAACTAACTCTGCTAACTACCTGTAAGAGAACCTATATTCCCTGATGCTAACCTAATCATATATTCATGAGCTAACTTCTTAACCCTCACTCGCTCATAAAAGTATGAAAACCCTTGATCATTTTACACCACATCCGGGCTCTGATGTGGCTCGTCATTTCTGGACGACGACCTAGCAACCCTTGCCCACTTTTCACTACACCCGGGCTCTAATGTAGTCGTCGCTCTGTAGGAAACATCCCAACGAAATTTAGTTCTTGGTTCATGTTCATATTATGTGACAATGTTTTACGTTGGCTGTCACAGGCCTATCATAACCCTCCTCCTTTATCCTGGCTTGGGACAGGCAGTGGACGATGCACTGGCGGCGTTTTCTTTTTTGTTAGGGCATTTCCCTTTACAAAAACGTTTGTGATTTTCAAAGTCTTTTTTCTCTTTTAAAAACACAAGAAAAGATAATATTTTTCTTTCAAAACAAGCTCTAGTTTATTTTTCGAAATATCATTTTCTTTTCTCAATTTCATGTTTTGAAAATTTGAAATCTCATATCTACTTTGAAGTTCTTCAAAAAATCAATTTAATTCATCCATGGTGAGTTCATCATCATCTAGAGAGGTTTCAAGAGTTACCTTTGAAGCTTCCTCTCTGTTTGCCATAAAGCAAACGTTTGCGGTGTCGATCTCTTCATTATCAGACTCTGTTTCTGAGTCATCCCAATTGGCTTTCAAGGCCTTCTTCTTCTTATGTAACTTCTTTGATGTGGTTGCTTATAGGATGGGAAATCCGCTATGAAATGTCCCATTTTCTTGCAATAAAAGTAAAGACCCATCTCCTCCTTCTTTCAAACTTCTCTTGTGGTATATCTCTTTGGTAGTTACTTTGTCTCCCCTTCTTATTAAACATTCTTCTCACTTTCTGGATAAGCATGGTAAAGTCTTCTTCACCTTCTTCTGATGAATCTTCTTGATTTTCAATGGAGGGATTTGCCTTGAAAGCAATCGACTTGGTAGGTTCTCTCCCTTCTCCATCTTCATTTCCATTTCGTGGGTTTTGAGATTCCCAATAAATCCAAAGAAGTCCATCTCCTCACGATCATTCTATTCCTTGAGAGTAGTCACCTTGACCTCTCAGAACTTGGGAAGAGCTTTTATCACCTTCCTTACCTTTCGATCACTATCAATGGAATCACCTAAGGAATACAAACCATTAGTAATTTTAGTAAAATGGGTAAGCATCTCATTCATGTAAAAATTCTCTTATTGAGAACGGAGCAAATCAATCTTCGAACGTTTAACTTGTGAGGTGCCCTCATGGGTATAATCAAGTCATTTCATGCTGCATAAGTTGACTTACAATATATAACATATGATAAGTCATCATCATTCAATGCTTGTGTTAGTGCATATTGTGCCTTTGTATTGGCCTCATAATTCTTGGTTGTTACTTCAGACCATGATTCCTCATCATCGTGAGGTTCTACAAATTTCATAGCAATGGCATTTGCAACTCTAAATCCTAGATACTTAAGAAAAAGGGTCATCTTCACTTTCCATAGGGAAAATTCAACCCATCAAACTTGGGTAGGGACTTAATGCTAGAGAAGTCATGTGATGCCATAGAATCAAGCAATAATATAAACTAAATAACAAATGGAATAAATATAGCCAACAAGAGGATCTTCATAAGGTGGTTAAACAAAAAACTAGGGTTTAGGCTCTGAAACTAATTGTAAATCACCTAGAGGGGGTGAATAGGTGATGGCTATGGGTTAATGGCAAATAATATGGAATAAAAATTATGTCTAGCAATCCAAATAAATAACAATATCCAACACAATTAGTAATTTGCACAATAGAGAATTGCAATAAAATGAAGAGCAATTATAGCATGCATTTAGAGAGAGTGAATTAAAGAGATAAAGAAGAGAGAGTAAGCTATCACAAATACAAGAGGATTTCAAGAGGATTTTTTCAAGGTTTGAGCCACTTGCTCTACATCCCCACCATCACAACGTGAAGGATTTTTACTATAGTTTGATCCTGCGAGATCACCACTCTGCGTGTTCCCACAACAACAAATTAGACCTGCAAGTCCTCTCATTTGGTGTTTTCTACACCTTACAAATGACGAACTCGCAAGCCCGTATGTGGACTCAACTTCTACAACTCTTCTCAATCAACAATGAAGAAGATGACCTTTTTAAGATTACCCAAAATAGCTCACAAAGTGCAATCCTATAACAAAGAATGGATTTTTAGCTCAGAGATTTGTGGTTAGGAAAGTTTGTAATCAGCGGAGTTGTAGGTTCTAAAAATAAGGCAACACAAACACTAAAAAGGAGATGAATAGCGTTTATAAACTTTTAATAACAAAAAGTAAACTTGCAGGAAAGTAAAATATACAGAATAAATCTCAGAAAAATGCAAACGCAAACACGAGAGATTTTATCCCAGTTCAGTCCTTATGACCTACGTCTAGACCCCAAGCAACCCGTTTGAGATTTTTCTTATCTTGATTTTGATGCACCCCAAAAGAAACTCTTGAACACCACTTGACAAAACACCCTTCGTCAAATCTGTACAACTCTTCTTTACATCAAGAAAACACTTTCTTTGATGGAATACAATATAGCCTATAAGCCTTAAAACTTGTATGTGATTGTGAACAAGGTATCTTATAGGAGGACTCTCAGAATTCTTTACAAGAGATTTAGATTTATGTGAAGAACAGAAAGTAGAGAATAGTTTTCTGAAATATAGAACTTTTGAACAGAGTTTTGGACAGAAAACTAATGATTTGAATTGGTGAATGTATCCAAGGACAACATCTCTATTTATAAGTGAAATCAACGGTCAGTTAAGGAAGTTATCAACTCAAATTTGAAAATCAAAATGTTGAAGAAAACACCAGAATATCAAAAACTGAATAACAGCCAGAAACTGAACTTAGTAGACTAGGGTATGAGATTAGTCGACTAGTATAAGAAATTTTACCTAGGTTAGTTGACTAACTTAAAGACCAAGTCGACTATATTGATCTGACACAGATTAGTAAGTCTCTGGAAAGTAAAACTAGTCGACTATATAAGGGGAATTAGTCGACTAACTTTGAGTATAGTTGAAAAATAGATAACAGATAATTTTTGTGAATATACTTAGTCGACTATAGAATATAGTAAGTCGACTATAGGATATGTTAGTCGACTATAGGAGGGGATAAGTCGACTATAAGAATATTTTTTTTGTGTGATCAAGGATTTTAACAATCTTCTAAAAATAAAGAAAAAATATACAAAAATAGTAAATGTCTTTGTATAATCTTGTGCTATAAGAACTCAGTACTAGCTCTTTAGACTGAGCCCCAATGTACCTGTATCACAATTGTTATCATCAAAATCTAAGTTTCAACATTCTTTCCCTTTTTGATGAGACAAACTGTGTACACAAAAACTCCCCCATGGAGAAACTCCCCCTATAGAGAACAGGTTATAACAAATATAGATAACAAGTGTTCTCCCCCTGCATAAAATACATGGCATAAATATATGATACATTATATTTTGCATTATCAAGTGTTTGGAATAACCGCTATCAAGTATTCACTTTTCTTTATAAGGTACCTATCAGATAAAACATTTTATAGGGTACCCATCATGACAGGGTCTGAAAAATATTAGTCTTTAGGAATTCAAACACAATTTGAATTTGGTGCCCATCTGTTAGTGTAATCATAGTTACATGAATTACAAACTTGATGTATATATGATGCAATATAGGCATTTTTATTCACAATATTAAGATTTTCAGGAATCCATATATATTTATACCTAGATATTTTTGAAACAGTATTAATGTTTTTCTTAACAAAAGAATTATATATAATATAATTATTCTTTTTGTAAACATGTGTAGATTTTTCAAATTTATCTCTTGAAAATCCAAGACCAAAACAATTATTTGAAATCTTTTGATAAGACAATAAATCATTTGGATTTTTTTCCTTATTAAATTTTATCACATTTTTCAAACTTTTTTCATATTTAATTTTGAAACTTGTCATTTTTTTATCTAAACTAGAAATTCTAGAATTTAAAGAAACAATTTCTCTTTAAGCAAAGCATTCTCTTTTAAAAATATTCTCATTATCTTTTTTTAAAGATTAAATAACTTTTTCAAAACCAGATTTTTGAGAATTTAAGAAAGACATTTGAGAAATATGAAGTGAATTTTTTTGTTGAGTCTTTCATTTTCTTATGTTAAAATTTTTATTTTTAATCTTTTCATTCTTAAAATCATCATATAATTCATTAAATGCATTAAATAATTCAGCGTACTTTCGTATCTCATCTTCTTGAGCTATAAAACAAATATTAGCAGTTTCAGTGGCTTCTTCTTCATCAGAGGAAGATAAATCACTATCCTCCCAAGTTTTCTGATAATCTTTCCTTTTCGTTGAATTTGTTGAAAGTCTTGAAGTTCCCTTTGTATTTTAGCAATGGGCATATATGACCTGGTTTATTACATTTAAAACAAAGAGGATTAAACTTACCTTATTTCAAGAACTTCCTGAATTTTCTTAAGATCATCGCCATTTCCTCTCCATTATCGTCTGAATTGTCCAAATATGAGGATGTATGGAAGACAAGTGCTTTCTTCTTGGATTGAAGTTGTTCATTCTTCTTCCTATCTTCAAGTTGAACTTCATATGTCATTAAATTACCAATAAGGTTTTCTAATGACATTATTGAGAGATCATTTGCTTATTCTATTGCAGTAGTTTTCTTCTCCCAATCTGATGTAAGTGCACGGAGAACCTTTCTAACTTTTTCAACTTGAGTGTATACCTTTCCAAGGGCTACTAAGGAATTTGTAATGTCAGTAAACCTTGTAACTATTTCTGTAATTATTTCATTCTCCTTTATTTTGAAAAGTTCAAACCTATGAATAAGAATAGAGATTTTAGATTCTTAAATTTTATTGGTACCTTCATGTGTTACCCGTAAAATCTGCCATATTTGATTTGCAGATCTGGTCATTGACACACGATTGAATTCTTCTTTGTTCAAGGCACAAAAAAGCAAGTTAATTGCCTTGGCATTAAGATTGACAGACTTCTTTTATTCTTTACTCCAAGCATCATAATTGGTGGTAGGCTTGGTGTCTGATGCTTCCACTATGTTTCACAGTTCATAATTGAGTGATTGCAAGTAGATTTTCATTTTACACTTCAGTAATTGTGATCCATCAAACAATGGTGGATGTTGTGTAGAATGTCCTTCCTTGAATTGTGATGAAGGAAATTATGTTGCCATCCTTGAACACGGCTCTGATACTAAATGTAAGATCTAAAAACAAGGCAACACAACACTAAAAAGGAGATGAATAGTGTTTTTAAACTTTTAATAACAAAAAGTAAACTACCTGCAGGAAAGTAAAATGCACAGAATAAATCTCAAAAAAATGCAAACGCAAACACGAGAGATTTTATCCTGCTTCGGTTCTTATGACCTACGTCTAGTCCTCAAGCGACCCGCTTGAGATTTTTCTTATCCTGATTTTCATATACCCTAAAATTAACTCCTGTACACCACTTGACAAAATACCCTTCGTCAAATCTATACAACTCTTCTTTACACCAAGAAGACACTTTCTATGATGGAATACAATATAGCCTATAATTCTTGAAACTTGTATGTGATTGTGAACAAGGTATCTTATAGGAGGACTCTCAGAATTTTTCACAAGAGATTTAGAACTGTGTGAAGAACAGAAAATAGAGAATAGTTTTCTGAAAATAGAACTTTTGAACAGAGTTTTGTACAAAAAACTAATGATTGAATTGGTTAATTTATCCAAGGACAACATCCCTCTTTATAAATGAAATCAATGGTTAGTTAGGGAAGTCATCAGCTCAAATTTGAAAATCAAAACGTTGAAGAAAACACCTGAATATCAAAAACTAAATAATAGTCAGAAACTGAATTTAGTCGACTAGGGTATGAGATTAGTCGACTAGTATAAGAAATTTTGCCTAGGTTAGTCGACTAACTTAAAGACTAAGTTGACTATATTGGTCTGACACAGATTGATAAGTCTCTGAAAATTAAAACTAGTCGACTTTATAAGGGGATTAGTCGACTAAGTTTAAGTACAGTTGAAAAACAGAGAATAGATAATTTTTTTGTGAATACACATAGTCGACTATAGAATATAGTAAGTCGACTATAGGATTTGTTAGTCAACTATAGAAGGGAATAAGTTGACTATAAGTGTCACGCCCCGCTTCCCAAATTGCAGAATACAGGTACGTGACGATGGCCAGCAGATACTCACGAAGAGTGAAATCTCTTCCATGAGTACCTTAGGCTGTCAATAACAAGCAGGATAGCACACATATATGCACATACAACCAAGCACAGGGATAAAATCACATATATGAAAAACTGTATCATAAAAAATATCATCCACTATATCTGAATAAAACAAGTCAAGAAGAAAACTGAACTCACCAGAGAAGAGCGAAACCAGAATATGATCTACGAACAACTCTCTATACCGACTTTCTGATATAAATACTGAAAAAATAATATAAAAGTTAGAAATTCTGCGTCTGAGTCAGGTTTCGAAGCCAAGCCCAATGCCATATAAGATTGAATGCTCCAACCACATGGCCACTTTGGTTTTGTGGAGAAAAAGGATAGCCATTCTATTTGAACCTTCTTTCCTTTACCCTTTATTCTTCCAAATTAAGAAAATCGAACTTATTTGATTGTTTGTTCTCAGAATCGAACCACTAGGCACCACCCTCTTATGCCAACGCCCAGACCAGCATGCCACATTGGCGTGTGGTTGAGAATGAGCTCATTTATTATTAAACCATTGGCTACTTCATCTTCTTCTCCAACACACGTCCTGCTCTTCTTCTTCCTCCCTACGTTCTCCCCAGCCGGCAACTCCCCCTGCACCCACGTCCCCCACGACTCCACCTGTGTCCTTCCCTCTCTCTCTCACGTTCTCTCTCCCCCTCTATCTCTCACTCACGTTTTTCTCCCCCCCTCTATATAAACCCCAAGCCTCCTCCTCCATACATCACTCCATGGTTTCCCCTCCTTCCTCTCCCTTTGGCTTGCACCACTGCCGAGCCCTCCTCTCATCAATTCTCCTTTCCGCGATGCCGTCGGAGTAGAGCAAGACACCCCCGCGACCTCCGTCGAGTCACCGACGTTGTCCGCAAGATCCACCGTCGCCGGAGATCGCCCCGAGCATCCCCCGTTGCGTAAGCTATATTCCGGCTCTCCATGGATCACCATCGACGAGCGCGAACGCACCCACGCCCTTCACGGCGAGATGCTCTATCCAACAACATTCTCCGTCGGGAGCCCCTCTGTCCAGCCTCTGTGATCTCCGACAACAGCCGATCCTCTTCGGCGAGATCCGCCGTCGACGGCCGCGCATGACCCCATGGCAGATCACACACCTTACGTGAGCATGAGTACCTTCTCGCCAAAGACTCTATGGTACTGGAAGAAGATTCAGACTGAAGGGAAGCATTCCGGGTAAGTTACTTTGCGTTGTCGTCGATTTTTGTTATTGTTAGCATTTCATCGAACACGTAACATGCACCAATTTAATCACTATTTCACCAAGATAATCTTATTTTAAAATTGTAATAAAATATATAGGGACGCCTAAGGCCTTTCTCCTAATTGTCATAATTTTTTAACCATGTCACGCTCCGCTCCGCTTCCCAAATTGCGGAATACAGGTACGTGACGATGGCCAGCAGATACTCACGAAGAGTGAAATCTCTTCCATGAGTACCTTAGGCTGTCAATAACAAGCAGGATAGCACACATATATGCACATACAACCAAGCACAGGGATAAAATCACATATATAAAAAACTGAATCATAAACAATATCATCCACTATATCTGAATAAACAAGTCAAGAAGAAAACTGAACTCACCGAAGAACAGCGAAACCAGAATATGATCTACGAACAACTCTCTATACCGACTTTCTGATCTAAATACTGAAAAATAATATAAAAGTCCGTCAGAAGCGGACTAGCAAGAGTACACGAAGGGAAAAGAACGATCAAAGAGAGAATATGAAAATGTAAAAACAGTAAGTAAGACATAAGCATAATATGTTTGGCAGTATCGAGAACTGAAAGTAATAACAGTAACAGAAATAATCAGGAAGATAGATCATGTACAATAAGATCGCGCATGTATGGTATGACATGTATATAATGACATGAGACGTCCTGGACAAGTAACTGTCGTGAAACATAATCACAAGATCACAAGAACTCAAGATCATAAGATAAAATAACATGGTACGTCCAGGAATGTCATGTAGTCAAGACAATGCATGTCACATAAGTCTCGAGTCTCAGTATCTTGAAAATACAAGTCAGGTACTAGATCACTGAAGACAATGAAGGATATGATGCAAGTGCATATGTCTAGTATATTTTATTAATCTACCTAATACAATCATCCTGTGCCCCATCCCACAGGACAACTGCATATCAAATAAGTGATGCGTTAGTGGATCCTGATAGCAGGGAGAAACAGTTCACTATACTCAGGTATCATGTAACATGTAATAACAGGAGCGCGCATAAATAACAAGATCACGTGTGGCATCCAAACCCACAAGGGGTCGCCCTTCCAAGCACACCTCCCTGGATTTTCCCTGCTACAGTCTCCCCCAGTAATCCCAGCTTGATTAACTTTACTAATTAAATGCAAATGTACGATAGTGTATGATTCAGTGTAACAGGATCAAGAATCGATATCAAATATCTACATTAGACAGTGAACACGATGTGTATCAAGATCATGGGACGATGTAGATAATGACCATATCAAGTGACAAATATATACTTGTGCAAGTGATACCAGATACATGCAAAGTAGTGCAAGTGATATCTGTGAATGTAATCCAAAGGTCATAATAAGTCAGTCTTGATCATATGTCCATAATCCAACAAGTATCCTCGAATAATGTTTTAAACTATAAAAGTTGGTTTCCTCGATTAATTTCCAGTAATATCAGGATCACGATACCAGTCGATATATAGTCTTTATCCATCAATCATTATAGATACTCGTGTCAAATTCTATCACATACAAGTAATAATGTCAATTTTAGTTGGATGTATGCATGTACAAGAATGAGATGCAAACATGATACATAAGGTAATGATCATGAGACAGAATGAGTGATAATATCAAGAAATATAAAGATTAACAATATAATTGGATTCAAGAACAGGCTAATGATGTAAACGTGATCACATAATGATATAGACAATCATGAATATGATATCTAGAAATTATAGTTAAGAGACTGAGTTAAAATCGACACGAGAGTCAACAAGGAGAGAATCGTGTACACTTGCCTGATGTCGTTGGTGTCTGAATTCCCGTAACTGCAACCGGCTTTGGGTAAAATTCGCGACCTAAATATTACATGAATTAATTAGAGACTTGATATATTCTTATTCAGTGATAAGTTAAATAAGAAAGTAATTTTTACTATTTATTATAATTTTGGTTGATTAATATTTCGAAATAATTCAATTTTTGAATTTATAGCAACTATTTAAAAATATATTTTCATACTAAAATACTTGCATAAACTAATAAATTAATGTATAATATTTACATATTACTGAACTATGAATTTCATATTTTTTTGTGCTATTTAGAAATTTATTGGTCATTTTTAAATAAAATATCAATGAATAGTAATTACAAAAATATTTAATTTCATGTTATTCTAAGTAATATTATATCAAAATAATTTTACAGAGTTTCAAATTAGTTTGTGATTTTCTGTGAATTTTCTGAAATTTTTTGTGAATTTTCTAGAATTTTCTGAATTAAAATAAACCTAAAAAAATAAAAATAAACAAAAAGTTTAACGGGTCTGTTGCTACAGTAATGGGTCTGGGTCTAGTTTGCTACAGTAAAATTCTACACATTTTATTTCTATGTTATTTATTTATTTATTTATTTTTCTTTTTCTTTCTTTCCTTTTTCCTTTCTTTCTTTTCTCTTTTTCTTTTTTTTTTACTTTTTTGTATGGGGGCCGGGTCGTATCTGTAAAACAGACCCGAACCCAGGTCTGGTCAGGCTCTGGCCTGACCAGACCAGACCTGGCCCTGGCCAGGTCTGGCTGGCCTGGCCTGGCCAGCCAGGCTCTCGGCCTGGACCTGGCGAGAGCAGGGCATTATGTTTTTTTTTTATAAACAATTTTTTGTAAAATAAAAATTATGACAATTACGAGAAAGGTCTTAGGCGTCCCTATATATTTTTATTACAATTTTAAAATAAGATTATCATGGTGAAATATTGATTAAATTAGTGCATATTACGTGTTCGATGAAATGCCAACAATAACAAAAATCGACGACAACGCAAAGTAACTTACCCAGAATGCTTCTCTTCAGTCTGAATCTTCTTCCAGTACCTTAGAGTCTTGGGCGAGAAGGTACTCATGCTCACGTAAGATGTGTGATCCGCTATGGGGTCATGCGCGGCCGTCGACAGCGGATCTCGCCGAAGAGGATCGGCTGCTGCCGGAGATCACAGAGGCTGGACAGAGGGGCTCCCGACAGAGAATGTCGTTGGATAGAGCATCTTGCCGTGAAGGGCATGGGTGCGTTCGCGCTCGTCGACGGTGATCCACGGAGAGCCGGAATATAGATTACGCAACGGGGGATGCTCGGGGCGATCTCTGGCGACGGTGGATCTTGCGGACAACGCCGGTGACTCGACGGAGGTCGCGGGGGTGTCTTGCTCTACTCCGACGGACACGGAAAGGAGAATTGATGAGAGGAGGGCTCGGCAGTGGTGCAAGCCAAAGGGAGAGGAAGGAGGGGAAACCATGGAGTGATGTATGGAGGAGGAGGCTTGGGGTTTATATAGAGGGGGGAGAAACACGTGAGTGAGAGATAGAGGGTGAGAGAGAACGTGAGAGAGAGGGTAGGACGCAGGTGGAGGTCGTGGGGGACGTGGGTGTTGGGGGAGTTGTCGGCTGGGGAGAACGTGGGGAGGAAGAAGAGGAGCAGGACGTGTGTTGGAGAAGAAGATGAAGTAGTCAATGGTTTAATAATAAATGAGCTCATTCTCAACCACACACCAAAGTGGCATGCTGGTCTGAGCGTTGGCATAAGAGGGCGGTGCCTAGTGGTTCGATTCTGAGAACAAACAATCAAATAAGTTCGATTTTCTTTAATTTGGAAGAATAAAGGGTAAAGGAAAGAAGGTTCAAATAGAATGGCTATCCTTTTTCTCCATAAAACCAAAGTGGTCATGTGGTTGAGAGCATTCAATCTTATATGGCATTGGGCTTGGGTTCAAAACTTGACTTAGACGCGAAATTTCTAATTTTTATTTTATTTTTATTTTTATTTAATTTTCTTTTGAAATTAAATATTTAAGCATTATTTTATTGGATTAAACTCTATTAATTCAGAAAAATTCTCAAAAATAGAAGACGTCATCCTGAACTTTATTGTGAAGTCAGATTTTTAAAATTTATTCCCGATTGTTAATTAAAAATCTCAGAGTCAGCCTATGTCACCGATCGACCCCAAATTGAGATTCTTCTCCAATAATTTCCAAAAATATTCCAAAATTCTAAAAAAATTATAAATAATGGGAAATAATATCTTGAGTTGAAATTGCCTCAATCTGACTACCAGGATGACTAAATCATCACCAGATACCAGTATTGACGTACGTATATTGGGAACCGAGGGTTACAATCCTACCCACCATATAAAAAGAATTTCATCCTCGAAATTCGGCCAGACATCGACATATGAATCAAAGCTGTATCTGTGTGAGCTAGGATTGTCCCGGATCCGCAGATGTGTCAATATGATATAACCCAATACCAAGTCAATCATGAGTCATGATCTAGCATATTCATCACCATAAGTCTGGGGATCGAATTGACTTTCCAGAGTTCATAATCGATCATATAACTTTAGTCTCCCGATCAAATATAGTCATGTTCATTTGATAAGGTTACTCCAACCATTTATACATCAAATCCTTAAGGTCATCAGTATCATAGTAATACAAATCTCAGATCCCACCGTCACTATTGAAAAATCATCAGTGACAGATAATGAATATAATGTAACCAGTGGCAATAACAAGTGATAATTATAAGGTTGAGTTTTAAATTCATTAATCTTCATAAGAATTCAGATATATCTATTTTCTCCTTTCATCTATGATTCTCAAACAGAAGATCACAAAATTATCAAGGTATTCCAATTACAATGTTCTTAAGGGTCATAAGATTTACTCAACAACCTCAAACTATGATAGATATTCTTAAAGCATTACTTAGATCTGCAAACTTCAAGATTCTAATCCTCAGAAACTAAATTCAAGCAATCTGATCCAAAGTATAGTCATATTTTGCCCAAGGCAATAGTTTCATTTATGATCTGATTATCACTCCAAGATTCATACCCTAAATCTAATATGTATGGATGTGATCTGATCATTATTTAATCCAGGCATGATTATTATCTTAAGTCTACCCTCTCACTATGATTCCCTTGTAAACATGTATCTCAAAAGTTTCAGATCAAAAATTCTTCATCGAATTAACTGCCAGATAATTCGATAATGATCCTCTTCATTTATTCTTCTTCGTCCAAATAATCAGGTCAAGTCCTCAATATATCTATCCTCAATCTAAACAAGAATAATTTAACCAGACATGATCAATCGGGACAGACCAGGTATGAAGACTACATGGATGGAAGAGTCATATCAGGGTGATGGTTCGAGGATTTCTGGGGATCGATTATACAAGTATGGAGTCAAAGAAGGGAGTCAATGACTGTTTACTCAGATAATTTCGTAGATGATTATCATATATGCGGCCTGATTGCATATATGGCATATAACTAACCTGGCTCTGATACCAACAAAATCATGTCACGCCCCGCTTCCTAAATTGCGGAATATAGGTACGTGACGATGGCCAGCAGATACTCACGAAGAGTGAAATCTCTTCCATGAGTACCTTAGGCTGTCAATAACAAGCAGGATAGCACACATATATGCACATACAACCAAGCACAAGGATAAAATCACATATATGAAAAACTGAATCATAAACAATATCATCCACTATATCTGAATAAAACAAGTCAAGAAGAAAACTAAACTTACCAGAGAACAGCGAAACCAGAATATGATCTACGAACAACTTTCTATACCGACTTTCTGATCTAAATACTGAAAAATAATATAAAAGTCCGTCAGAAGCGGACTAGAAAGAGTACACGAAGGGAAAAGAACGATCAAAGAGAGAATATGAAAATGTAAAAACAGTAAGTAAGACATAAGCATAATATGTTTGGCAGTATCGAGAACTGAAAGTAATAACAGTAACAGGAATAATCAGGAAGATAGATCATGTACAATAAGATCGTGCATGCATGGTATGACATGTATATAATGACATGAGACGTCCTGGACAAGTAACTGTCATGAAACATAATCACAAGATCACAAGAACTCAAGATCACAAGATAAAATAATATGATATGTCCAGGAATGTCATGTAGTCAAGACAATGCATGTCACATAAGTCTCGAGTGTCAGTATCTTGAAAATATAAGTCAGGTATTAGATCACTGAAGATAATGAAGGATATGATGCAAGTGCATATGTCTAGTATATTTTATTAATCTAACTAATGCAATCATCCTGTGCCCCATCCCACAGGACAACTACATATCAAACAAGTGATGTGTTAGTGGATCCTGATAGCAGGGAGAAACAGTTCACTGTACTCAGGTATTATGTAACATGTAATAACAGGAGCGCGCATAAATAACAAGATCACGTGTGGCATCCAAATCCACAAGGGGTCGCCCTTTCAAGCACACCTCCCTAGATTTTCCCTGCTACAGTCTCCCCCAGTAACCCCGGCTTGATTAATTTTACTAATTAAATGCAAATGTACGATAATGTATGATTCAGTGTAACAGGATCAAGAATCGGTATCAAATATCTACATTAGACAGTGAACACGATGTGTATCAAGATCATGGGACGATGTAGATAGTGACCATATCAAGTGACAAATATATAGTTGTGCAAGTGATACCAGATACATGCAAAGTAGTGCAAGTGATGTCTGTGAATGTAATCCAAAGGTCATAATAAGTCGGTCTTGATCATATGTCCATAATCCAACAAGTATCCTCAAATAATGTTTTAAACTATAAAAGTTGTTTCCTCGATTAATTTCCAGTAATATCAGGATCACGAAATCAGTCGATATATAGTCTTTATCCATCAATCATTATAGATACTCGTGTCAAATTCTATCACATACAAGTAATAATGTCAATTTTAGTTGGATGTATGCATGTTCAGGAATGAGATGCAAACATGATACATAAAGTAATGATCACGAGACGGAATGAGTGATAATATCAAGAAATATAAAGATTAATAATATAATTGGATTCAAGAACAGGCTAATGTTGTAAACGTGATCACATAATGATATAGACAATCATGAATATGATATCTAGAAATTATAGTTAAGAGACTGAGTTAAAATCGACACGAGAGTCAACAAGGAGAGAATCGTGTACACTTGCCTGATATCGTTGGAGTCTGAATTCCCGTAACTGCAACCGGCTCTGGGTAAAATTCGCGGCCTAAATATTACATGAATTAATTAGAGACTTGATATATTCTTATTCAGTGATAAGTTAAATAAGAAAGTAATTTTTACTATTTATTATAATTTTGGTTGATTAATATTTCGAAATAATTCAATTTCTGAATTTATAGCAACTATTTAAAATATATTTTCATACTAAAATACTTGCATAAGCTAATAAATTGATGTATAATATTTACATATTACTGAACTATGAATTTCATATTTTTTTGTGCTATTTAGAAATGTATTGGTCATTTTTAAATAAAATATCAATGAATAGTAATTAAAAAATATTTAATTTCATGTCATTCTAAGTAATATTATATCAAAATAATTTTACAGAGTTTCAAATTTAGTTTGTGATTTTCTCTGAATTTTCTGGAATTTTCTGTGAATTTTCTGAAATTTTCTGTGAATTTTCTAGAATTTTCTGAATTAAAATAAACCTAAAAATCAATAAAAATAAATAAAAAGCTTAACGGGTCTGTTGCTACAGTAATGGGTGTGGTCTAGTTTGCTACAGTAAAATTCTACACATTTTATTTCTATGTTATTTATTTATTTATTTATTTTTCTTTTTCTGTCTTTCCTTTTTCCTTTCTTTCTTTTTCTCTTTTTCTTTTTTTTTTTATTTTTTGTATGGGGGCCGGGTCAGATCTGTAAAACAGATCTGAACCCGGGTCTGGTCAGGCTCTGGCCTGACCAGACCAGACCTGACCCTGGCCAGGTCTGGCTGGCGTGGCCTGGCCAGCCAGGCTCTCGGCCTGGACCTGGCCGAGAGCAGGGCAGTATGTTTTTTTATAAAACAATTTTTTAAAATAAAAATTATGACAATTAGGAGAAAGGTCTTAGGCGTCCCTATATATTTTTATTACAATTTAAAATAAGATTATCATGGTGAAATAGTGATTAAATTAGTGCATGTTACGTGTTCGATGAAATGCCAACAATAACAAAAATCGACGACAACGCAGAGTAACTTACTCGGAATGCTTCTCTTCAGTCTGAATCTTCTTCCAGTACCTTAGAGCCTTGGGTGAGAAGGTACTCATGCTCATGTAAGGTGTGTGATCCGCCATGGGGTCATGCGCGGCCGTCGACGGCGGATCTCGCCGAAGAGGATCGGCTGCTGTCGGAGATCACAGAGGCTGGACAGAGGGGCTCCCGACGGAGAATGTCATTGGATAGAGCATCTCGCCGTGAAGGGCGTGGGTGCGTTCGCGCTCGTCGACGGTGATCCACGGAGAGCCAGAATATGGCGTACGCAACGGGGGATGCTCGGGGCGATCTCCGACGACGGTGGATGTTGCGGACAACGCCGGTGACTCGACGAAGGTCGCGGGGGTGTCTTACTCTACTCCGACGGCATCACGGAAAGGAGAATTGATAAGAGGATGGCTCGGCAGTGGTGCATGCCAGAGGGAGAGGAAGGAGGGGAAAGCATGGAGTGATGTATGGAGGAGGAGGCTTGGGGTTTATATAGAGGGGAAGAAAAACGTGAGTGAGAGATAGAGGGAGAGAGAGAACGTGAGAGAGAGGGGAGGACGCAGGTGGAGGTCGTGGGGGACGTGGGTGCAGGGGGAGTTGCCGGCTGGGGAGAACGTGGGGAGGAAGAAGAGGAGCAGGACGTGTGTTGGAGAAGAAGATGAAGTAGCCAATGGTTTAATAATAAATGAGCTCATTCTCAACCACACACCAAAGTGGCATGCTGGTCTAGGCGTTGGCATAAGAGGGCGGTGCCCAGTGGTTCGATTCTGAGATCAAACAATCAAATTGAAATCACCTGGGGGGGTGAATAGGTGATAAGGCTAATCTAATGAACTAAATGCGAAAATTAAAAAATAATTGCAACACACTTAATGCAACCAACTAGTGTAGCCGAATTCCTAGTGAAGGGCTCTGGACTAACTCCACTTGATTCCTCTGAATAAGAGTTGAGGCGCTATATGAAGCTCTCGTGGTTAAGCACAAGTGAGACACACACAATCAAACCGGGCATATAATAATGATATGACAATATGAATGATGCAAGGCATAAAGTAAAGAGAGAGAGAGTGAGAGAGAGAGTCAATGGATCAAACACAAACAACAAGATTTGTTTCGGGGTGCGAGCACCCAGCTCTACGTCCCCGCCTCCACCGAGAAGGATTTTCAAACCACTAACTTGTCCACCTAGGACTCCCACACAGGGAACCTCCACTGAGGATTTTGGGGCAATACAATGACCAGGAGTACCAACTCCTCTCTCAAACCAATACAACCTCACCTAGAGGCAATGCAATCACCACCTCACACAAGAGGGGTAGGCCCTTAGCCAAACTACCACAATCCACCTCTTCACAAAGAGGGATACAAAACCAACACCAACTCCACCTCACACTAGAGGGAGTAAACCACAATCTCAACCTCTACCAAAGAGGGAGCTAACCACCACTCCAAATCAACCTCTACCCAAGAGGGATACAAGTCAAGGAGGGTACAACACTGGTGGTATATCTCAACCACAAACACCTTCTTCTTCACAAAAATAAAGATCCTATAGAAAGGATAGAATGATAACTCAAGTGCGGAAAAACAAAGAGTTTGGAAATCAAAAATTCAAAGAAAAATGCTTGGGAAAACAACTTGTATTTGATAGAAATAAAGAACTAAGCAAATATCCCAAATCCAAATTTTCTTTGATTTTTCCAAACCCTAAAAACAAATGAAGATGAAAACTTTGAAGCTCTAAAAACTCTTTTGAAACTTTGATAAAACACTAGAAGAATGTAGATTTTTGGCTCTTGAAAAACTTAGGAAAAACACCTCAAATGGGGTATAAATAGGCCTCCAACAAAACCTAGCCGTTGGGCTGATTTTCAGCCTTGGCGGCTGGCGGTCGACCGGCCCGGTCGACCGCCAACAGTCAAAATTTGACAGTTGGAGCTGCCGGTGGACCGCCCGGTCGACCGTCCCAATCCAGAGAGCAATTTGCTCTCTGGCCGATCGACCGCCCAAGCCTTACGGTCGACCGGTCGGTCGACCGCCCCCACCTGAGAGTGGGGTACTTGCAGTCGGTCGACCGATTGGTCGACCGGCCCACGTGGCTGGCCAAGCGTGCACGTTTTGTGCACGTCGTCGACCGGTCCGTTCGACCGACTCTGGATCCGGTCGACCGACCCGGTCGATCGCCAGAGCCTGGCAGGCTGCTATTTGGGACAGAAAACTTAGGTTTTAATTATTCTAAAAAATCCCATAAATCCTTAAAAATTCACAAAATAGTTTTAGCATAATACATTGAAATAAAAACTTGTGTGAAAAATTTCAACACAAATTTCAAACTTTTTGAACCATTTTTGTGTTATGGAAATATTGCCGAAAACCAAAATCCGTATTTTTCCAAACATGGATTTTTGAATTGAAAATGTGTTTTGTCCAAAACTCATCGAATACAAAAACATGATATAGAAATACTTTGAAGCATGTTGCATATGGATATAATCCAATATACATGAAACATATATATATCCATATTTTTTGACTAAAAATCCAAAATACGTTTTGTTAAAACACAAAATACCAAACTCATGAAATAAACTATCAAACTAAGTTTGTTTAAATAGTTGAAGCATGTATGTATATAGAATATATCTAATATACATTTAAACAATGTAAACTTGTATTGATACTATCTATTCATGAAAACCAAGATCGGTTAAACCAAAACGAAAAATCAATATCAAAACATGAAACGTGTGTGTGTTGTGAACTTGAGCATACCACACTATCTAATCTTTACAAATGGATCTAAACATAAACTAAACTAAGTACCGAAGTCTTCTTGACGAACTCCGTCTTCAAGCCGACTCGATCCAAACCGTGATCCACCGAGCTTCACTCCAACGAGTGCTATATATGATCTTTAACGCTCGGGCTCTTGAATCACCATGTGAAAGCTTTCAAACCATCTTTGTTGAAGCTAATCACCTACTAATATCTTGATTAGAGATCTGAAACTAAACATCACAAGATTATTAGTAAACATAACTACATGAGTTAATCATCATCAAAACTAGAGTGGAAGGCCTCTGGGCCAACAATCTCCCTCTTTTTGATGATGACAAAACTCATGGAGTTATATATGCATGGATTAAAGTTAAGCTTCAAAGAAGCTCCCCCTTAACTCATGCATAACAATAAACAATAAGATATGCAATGAATATTAAAAATGAAAATGCATAAATATGCATAAAACAAGCTTTTGATACCAAACATGACATGCATAAAATAAGCTTTTATTACTAAAATAAATTATTTCTTCTTTTACATAAACATGTTCTTAAATAATGCTCTTGATACCAATTAGAAGATAATCAATAAATAAAAATTCTTGATATCAATAAAACAAAAACAATAAGAGAAGTATAAAAAAAAACAAAATACTTCTCCCCCTTTTTGTAAATAAACAAATAAAAATCATGCATATATAAACTCAAATACTAAATACTTCTCCCCTTTTTGTCAATCATCAACAAAGGGGTCCAAGTAAACACTAAAACATATTCTTCCAACATGATACCAATTGAAAAAAAATATCAATATAAGTGAATCATGATACCAATTGAAAGTGAACATAAAAAAAAATTTAAGAAATGCCAATTGATGGTAAATGAGGTATTAAAAACAAGTCTCAAAGAAACCAATTAAAATTTTGATACCAAACTGAAAGATATATAGATAGACTTGATTACCAATTCTTTCTTGATACCAATTGAAAGAAAATATTTTGATACCAATTTAAATTTACCAATTGAAATGAATAGATCAATAAATACCAATAGAAATATATGGATACCAATAGAAGATAATTTTTCATTAAAAGCATATGATACCAAATTAAAATCAATTTTTCAATCATTTTTCATCATAAAGTATGGGAGTGGAAATCAAAGGTAAACCAAATACCAATTAAAAGATGAAATACGAATTTTCTCCCCCTTTATGAAATACCAAATAAAACGATGCATAAGCTTGTATAAATTCCAATTGAAAACTAATCAATTGAAATATGATATGCATTAAAAATCAAGCTTAGCATAACCCAAATTTGTGATATCTTTGAGCACAATTAAAGCATATATATGTATGAAAATTAGATACCATCGAAATTGATACTATATGAAGAGTAAGCATACATATAGAAAACATATATATGAGTATAAAAAAAAGAATGTCAATATTGATACAATTGAAACGATCCAATGATACCAATTGAAAACATAATATAATCAAGTGTAAACTCATACTTCCAACCACTCATTTCATGCACATATTTAAAATGATTTTCAATATTAAGCATATAAGGCATGGTCGCCCAACCAACTGCCCGTAAATGGATAGGGTTTTCAAAAATAGGTTTGAAAATAGGATATGTTTGAAAACTCTACCATGTGAAGAATACGAACTAGTTAAAAGAAAAATTTGTACACTAGTACGAAATCCTTCAAGTAAGGAATAAAATAAAATGTTATTCATGAAAAAAAACATGTAGATCACATGATCACCAAACACTCGAAATCAATAAAGCCCATATCATAGTCTCATGAAAACAAATCATGAGTAAACAAAAATGATGTGAGTGTACAAGGAATATGTGAAACACATTATCATGAAACTAGTCAATTAAGCTCAACTATGAAAATTCTTTAAAACATGAAAATCATCTAAACAATTTAATCTTCAAGGCATATGTATGTTTTGATAAAACAAGAAGTATACATAAATATCCCTAAACACAATTGTGTCCATAATAAAGATTTGCATGAAAAGCAAATGACTCAAGGGGTATACATGTATATTTTAAGATTTGACAAAATAAACATATACATGAAGTGAAAACACATGATCATAAAACATGTCCAAGATGGGAATACAAGTCAAATGTATGAATCATCAAAACTAGGCTATACTAGTACATTTAACAAGCACAAATGAGCATTTAAGCACAAACTTATAGAAGTCTATTTGAGGCTCACTAGATGTACAAGTATATATCCAAGTTTTAATGAAAACTAACATCCAAACATGTAATCAAATCATGAAGCATGAAACGAGACTTAAATCAACATGATAAACATAAATACGATCATTATGTAAATTCACATGCTATTAGAACTATGATATACATAATAGCTAAACAATAGTGAGAACACTACATATGGGTCTATATAAACATGGGTGATCTCAAATGCTATACATGCATGTCAATGATCTAATAATCATGGCATTTAACATACTAATCAAAGCATGCTAAAACTCAATAATGTGGAAAGCATGTAAATATAAATGGGAGTTAGAGATCGATACCAAAACCGATGAAGACACTTCTCTAGTTCTCCAAACCAAGGTGGTCCTCCCACCAAAACTCCCCTTGAAAGTGATGCATCCAAATAGTACTCTTTAAGCTCGGAACGCATCCACCTCAAGGCACCATAACTCTCACGTCATGCGAAAGCCCACACCTACATCAAATACAATAGGGGTGGTCTTTGGTACCCATATCCTTTTGGGTCCATAGGGGTTAGCACCTTTCCTAATCCAAACAAATTTAGTTGCTAAATTTGAATCATGTATGCGATCATAGCAAAATTTAGCAAGGTGACCCTTATGTCCACAATGTGTACAAGTGTACACATGAGCATACAAAGTGTGATGGATGTGACCGTGCGAAGCATGTGTATGCCGTGGTTTGTGTGCATGCATAGATGGAACTTATTTCTTTCGAAACATAGATTCCAAACGTGTATGGTTCTTGGCACATTGGCTCAAAGTGGAGCCCAAACAATCCATATTCTTTTTTAACAAATTTATATCATTTTCAATATTAGAAGAAGTGGAGCATGCAATAGGTGAGCTAGAAGATGAAGCTACACTAGCATGGCAAAACTGAGTATCTATATCATTTTGCAAAGAGATATTTTTCTTTAAAACAATTTCCACTTCCTTTGAATAGAAGCAATTTTTATTTTCAAGGAATCATTCTCTTTTAAAACAAAATCAAGTTTTGAAGTTAAAGACTCATTTTTCTTCAAAACTTCATTGCAATTATTTTTGTTTTTCAAAATCTTGTTTTCATTTAAAACAAGTTCAAGTTGGTTTTCAAAGAGTCACACTCATTTGAAATCTCAACCTTCTCTTGCAAAGCTAATTCAAGTTTTAAAAATAAATCCTTATTTTCTTTTGTTAACTTACAAGTTTTCTTTTTCAAAGCTTTATATTTTTCAAGGAGGTTCTCACAAACAATAGATAACTCTTCATTTAGTGCATCGACATCCATACTATCAATATCATTAAATGAAGAGCTAGCACTATCTAGTTGAGTGTCCGAAAGTACCTCAAGGGAGTCATTCCCTTGGACCATGTATCATCGTTGTTCGGATTCATCCTCACTAGATTCCTTCTCCAATATGTAAGGCGTTTGTAGCTCGGAGGAGGTCAACGTGTTCCACACTGCAAAGGCGGAATCACAGTTAGAAACAATAGAAAGATATTCTTTGTTAAGCGTGCTTCTAAGTGCCTCAAGGGCTTGTGCATTGCCTCTATATGCTTGCTATCACTAGGGAAGGATTTCTTGGTAATAGCAAGGTAAACATGCAAGCCTAGGGTTTTTAAATACATGGACATCCTAAATTTTCACATGTCAATGTTGGAGACATCAAACATGGGAGGTGACAAGCAATCCATGAGTGTGCGTAAGCATTAAAAGTGTGCAAATGCAAATGATAGATTAGCAAAACCAAAATAACACTCCTAGGTGGTTAAACCTAATATCAGGAGCGTAGGCTCTGATACCAATTGAAATCACCTAGAGAGGGGGTGAATAGGTGATAAGGCTAATCTAATGAACTAAATGCGGAAATTAAAAACTAATTGCAACACACTTAATGCAATCAACGAGTGTAGCCGAATTCCCGGTGAAGGGCTGTGGACTAACTCCTCTTGATTCCTCTGAATAAGAGTTGAGGCGCTATATGAAGCTCTCGTGGTTAAGCACAAGTCAGGCACACACAATCAAACCAAGCATATAATAATGATATGACAATATGAATGATGTAAGGCACAAAGTAAACAGAGAGAGTAAGAGTCAATGGATCAAACGTAAACAACAAGATTTGTTTCGAGGTTCGAGCACCCAGCTCTACATCCCTGCCTTCACCGAGAAGGATTTTCAAACCACTAACTTGTCCACCTAGGAATCCCACACAGGGAACCTCCACTAAGGATTTTGGGGTAATACAATAATCAGGAGTACCTAACTCCTCTCTCAAACCAATACAACCTCACCCAGAGGCAATGCAATCACCATCTCACACAAGAGGGGTAGGCCCTTAGCCAAACAACCACAATCCACCTCTTCACAAAGAGGGATACAAAACCAACACCAACTCCACCTCACACTAGAGGGAGTAAACCACAATCTCAACTTCTACCAAAGAGGGAGCTAACCACCACTCCAAATCAACCTCTACCCAAGAGGGATACAACAAGTCAAGGAGGGTACAACACTTGGTGGTATATCTCAACCACAAACACCTTCTTCTCCACAAAAACAAAGATCCTATAGAAAGGATAGAATGATAGCTCAAGTGTGAAAAAACAAAGAGTTGGAAATCAAAAACTCAAAGAAAAATGCTTGGGAAAACAACTTGTATTTGATAGAAATGAAGAACTAAGAAAATATCCCAAATCCAAATTTTCTTTAATTTTTCCAAACCCTAAAAACAAATGAAGATGAAAACTTTGAAGCTCTAAAAACTCTTTTTGAAACTTGGATAAAACACTAGAAGAATGTAGATTTTGGCTCTTGAAAAACTTAGGAAAAACACCTCAAATGGGGTATAAATAGGCCTCCAACAAAAACTAGCTGTTGGGCTGATTTTCAGCCTTGGCGGCTGGCGGTCGACCGGCCGGTCGACCGCCAAAGTTGGAGCTTCCGGTCGACCGCCCGGTCGACTGTCCCAATCCAGAGAGCAATTTGCTCTCTGGCTGGTCGACCGGTCGGTCGATCGCCCCCACCCGAGAGTGGGGTACTTGCAGTCGGTCGACCGATCGATCGACCGGCCCAAGTGGCTGGCCAAGCGTACACGTTTGTGCACGTCGGTCGACCGGTCCGGTCGATCGCCAGAGCCTGGCAGGCTGCTATTTGGGACAGAAAATTTAGGTTTTAATTATTCTAAAAAATCCCATAATTCCTTAAAAATCCACAAAATAGTTTTAGCATAATAATTGAAATAAAAACTTGTGTGAAAATTTTCAACACAAATTTCAAACTTTTTGAACCATTTTTGTGTTATGGAAATATTGCCGAAAACCAAAATCCGTATTTTTCCAAACTTGGATTTTTGAATTGAAAATGCGTTTTGTCCAAAACTCATCCAAATACAAAAACATGATATAGAAACACTTTGAAGCATGTTGCATATGGATAATCCAATATACATGAAACATATATATATCCATATTTTTTGACTAAAAATCCAAAATACGTTTTTGTTAAAACACAAAATACCCAACTCATGAAATAGACTATCAAACTAAGTTTGTTTAAATAGTTGAAGCATGTATGTATATAGAACATATCTAATATATATTTAAATAATGTAAACTTGTATTGATACTATCTATTCATGAAACCAAGATCGGTTAAACCAAAACCGAAAAACCAATATCAAAACATGAAACGTGTGTGTTTGTGAACTTGAGCATACCACACTATCTAATCTTTACAAATGGATCTAACATAAACTAAACTAAGTACCGAAGTCTTCTTGACGAACTCCGTCTTCAAGCCGACTCGATCCAAACCGTGATCCACCGAGCTTGACTCCAATGAGTGTTATATATGATCTTTGACGCTCGGGCTCTTGAATCACCATGTGAAAGCTTCCAAACCATCTTTGTTGAAGCTAATCACCTACTAATATCTTGATTAGAGATCTGAAACTAAACATCACAAGATTATTAGTAAACATAACTACATGAGTTAATCATCATCAAAACTAGAGTGGATGGCCTCTGGGCCAACACAAATAAGTTTGATTTTCTTTAATTTGAAAGAATAAAGGATAAAGGAAAGAAGGTTCAAATAGAATGGCTATCCTTTTTCTCTACAAAATTAAAGTGGCCATGTGGTTGGAGCATTCAATCTTCTATGGCATTGGGCTTGGGTTTGAAACCTGACTCAGACGCGAAATTTCTAATCTTTATTTTATTTTTATTTTTATTTAATTTTCTTTTGAAATTAAATATTTAAGCATTATTTTATTGGATTAAACTCTATTAATTCAGAAAAATCCTCAAAAATTCTCAAAAATAGAAGACGTCATCCTGAACATTGTTGTGAAGTCAGATTTTCAAAATTCATTCCTGATTGTTAATTAAAAATCTCAGAGTCAGCTTATGTCACCGATCGACCCCAATTGAGATTCTTCTCCAATAATTCCCAAAAAAATTCCAAAATTCTAGAAAAATTATAAATAATGGGAAATAATATCTTGAATTGAAATTGCCTCAATCCGACTACTAGGATGATTAAATCATCACCAGATACCAGTATTGACATACATATATTGGGAACCGAGGGTTACAATAAGACTATTTTTTGTGAGTGATCAAGGTTTTTAATAATCTTCTAAAAATAAAGAAAAATATACAAAAATAGTAAATATTCTTGTATAATCTTGTGCTGCAAGAATTCAGTACTAGCTCTTTAGATTGAGCTCCAATGTACCTGCATCTCAATTGTTATCATCAAAATCTAAGTTCCAACAGGAGTGTGAGAATCAAAACAAGAAAGATTTGGAAAGGATTTGAATTGAAGAACACTTTCTCTTTTTGACATTTTTCTCTTTGAAAATTGAATCTAAAAGGATTGAAGGTATTATCTCTTAGTTCTTGAGTTTTTCTTAGTTATGACTAATGGTCAATAGGGTTATTATTTATAGGGAGTCACTAACCAGTTCCCTAATAATATAGCCGTTATAGGTAAAGTCTGTCAAAAGCAGACAGGTTGGTCGACCGTCCGGTCAACCTCCAACGGTCATATTTTTGACCATTGGGGATCATCGGTCGACCGCCGGTTGACCGATCTCTACTGAGAGCAAATACTTACAGTCAGTCGACCGCCCGGTCAACCACATGCACAATGGTTTCTTGTGCACTTTGATCGACAGTCCGGTCGACCACCTGGTCGACCGACATGCAAAGTGGTTTCTTGTGCACTTCGGTCGACTGCCCGGTCGACCGACTCAAGGCAAAAGTTCTGTATTGAAAACATGAAATTCTGTTTTACATTTGCGATATATTTTTCACCAAAAAGAATATACAATATATTCATGGTATATAGATAAGTTCAAAACTGTGAAATCAAATATCAACACAAAATCTAAGATATAGGACCAATGATTAGTAGAAAAATAAATCTCTTTAAAAAAAAGAAAATATTTTTAAAACAAAAATCATTTTGCAATCTTTTGAAATCAATTCAACAACTTATGAACCAAAAATCCAAATGATGTTGTGTGTGTGTGTGTGTGTGAATCTCATGAGATAACAAATTACCAATTATTGGTTTTAACAAACTAAATTCTTACAAAAAGATGAAAAAAAATTCTTTTCTCTGCCAATAGTAGTCCCTTGAGCTTGTCTCTTTAGAATGATTTCTAAGGCTCAATTTTGATAACTTAGTTCTGAGGTCATCATCTTGAGGGCTTCATAAACTTAAGAATCTTTATGGAGAAGCCAAACCTTATCATGAAATCAATCTTTTACCTGAAACTTATATTGATAGAAATGCAAGAGTGAATAACTTCATGGGATTATTATCATCAAAACTTGGGCAAAGAACCTTTGGGCCAACAATTTTTCCTCATTGCCATCAGGTAGGACCGATATAGGATGTTGACTCACTCGAGTGACCATAAAAGGTGAAAACCTGTCTACGCTGACTCCGAGCAGCCCTAGTGGGCGAGCCTCCGTCTTTCAAAGAGCTCCCAGAGGGATAGCAGTGGGGTTGTTTTTCCCTCATAGTCGTCAAGGTAAAACCCGATATAGGTTATTGACTCACTTGAGCGTGCTCATTGTACCTGGAGAAGATATCGATCATAAATATAAAAGAGTTTGCACAATTTTATTAGATGTTACATAGTTTTACATGTGGTATCGCTTCGGGAGGAAGCACATTGCCTGGTGGTGTTCTCATCCTGGGTGGTGTTAAGGAGCGAGTGTTTCAGTCGACCGTATCGGTCGGACCTCTCTGCCTTAGGGTCTTTCTCCAAGTCGAGGATGAACTCGTCCAGATGTCCTCGTCGAACTAGGTCCTCGAGATGTCACTTAAGGACCAAGCAATGCACAGTGGCGTATCCCCAACTGCAATGAAAGGAGCAACTTCCTACTTCTAAGAAGTCTGGGTCGTGCTTGGCTGTCTTAGGGAGTTTCAACCAGAGTTGATGCTTGATGATGTGAAAGATTTGATCGATCGGGAGGTTCAGAGGGTGAAGACAGTGGAGTCATCGGTCTTCGTTGTCGTCTAAGGAGCGTCCTCCTTGGGAGTTAGGGCCGGATGCCCCCTTGCGCACTTCCTCGAGCTTTTGGCTTGAAGTTTCTCGGGATCCTCATGTGAAATGGCCACTTTGGAGCATATTTTGTTAACTTGAAATGTATGTAGGTCGGAGCTGCTGGGTGTTGATTGGCATCAGGGAAAGAGTCCACTAGAATCTCCCGGGCACCTAACTCGATGCCCGCTGCTATGCCTCTCACAGAATCTTTATCTGCGTGAGTAGCGGATGATTGACTTGTGTTACCACCTCGCGCTCACGTTCTCTTGTATTGTGATGCATGGCGACCAGTTCTCGCTCGCGATCGGCCTTCGCTTGATTTTCATCCAGCCGTCGTTGTTTGTCGATTACCATCTGGTCGAGTTGTCCACAAGAGAGGGCCGATGGAACGGGTTCGTCAGGAGCGTTGACGTCGTGTCGGGTGGCACTCCTGTGAGCCATAACTGTAGAGTGAGGGTCTTTCGTGGAAGGGATAGGGTGTTGGATAGCGAGAGATCTCAATGGTATGGTTCCGAGTCTCTCAATAAAAGCACCAAATGCGATAGGTAAATTCCTAAGGATCAAATCACGTACCAAAATAATGGAGAGAGATAGTTAAATCAAAATCACAGCAAGCACAAACACAAAGAATTTACATGAAAACCCAAAATGGAAAAACAACGGGGGGAGAGAGAAAGGAGAATTCCATTATAATAATGGTGATTACGGGTGGGCTTCTCTAGTGTGCTAGGGTTTCTAAATTCCGATCGTGATTCCATTACTCGTTGGAAGGGATCTATTATTTATACAGGTAATCTCTACAGGATAAGGTGAGGGAGTCCCACTGAATTTGAATACTTAAAATCCTCATCTTGATAGTGGTTGAGCTGAACATCCCGGTTTGAATCAAGATAGGGGAGAGTTCATCTCTACCGGTAGTCTGTGTCTTGCTGTAGATAAGGATGAATTGTCCACGAGGAGCAACAGCCTTGTTTGGATGATGATTAGGCTTAAAGATTGAGGTCTTCCTTCAACCGATTTTATCTCTTCTTCCACTTACCTAACTCGCTTGAAGTTTGAATTAGACGGAGACTCAGGATCAGATGTTCTGAAAGTAGCCACGCATCGCGCATCCCTTGGGGGCCGGATAGACACATGTCACAATCTTAGGCGGGTCAGAAAGTACCCACTACAGCTATCAACATGTATGTATTCTATATAAACAATCATGACAACATATCAAATGAAATTGAATATTATACCAATTGTAATTGAAGTAAGCTAATTCAAGAAAAATCATACAAATTTTGTTTGATAGCTACATATGCATGTAATATATCATCCAACTCATCAATACTAAGCAAAATAACATGTATTGAGTTGTAGACTCTTTAAAACATGTAATCAAAGTAATCTTAAATAAAGTAGAGATGTTATCGATATATGCAAGCAATCTCCAAAATGTGGTGTTCTCCTCCCTAGCTCCTTTGAAAGTGATACATTAACTTTGTTGGTCCTTCAAATTCCAATGCATCCACCACCAAGGCATTATCTCCTCCCAAGTCTTAGAAAAGGACACACCTTTATCAATTAAATTCAGTGTGTTATGTGACATCCATATCTTCTTGGGTTCAGCGGGGTTAGTACTTTCTCGAACACAAATATTTTTATTTTTCAAATTTAACTTACATAATAAAATTTAGCTAAATAATCTTTGCAGTTATAATGTGTACATTTGTACACCTTGTCATAAAATTCGATGACGATAGTCTGACATCCAACGGCTGTCCTCTCATCCTCTGTTCGGTTGGTGGCATGTGATAGAGGAAGAGTGTGGGGTCCTCCGATTCGCTGCTACGCGGCGTGATCCCCGAACGCTGGCACGCTTCTTCCTTCGCCTCCACCTAAGTTCTCCCATCGAGCATCGAAAACTCAAACGAATTCGAGTTCGAATTCATCCCCTCGATCACTACTGTACATCTCTGCAAACTGACTTCGTCCCCCTAGTTACTGCCTCAGCGAAGGAAACCCTCTGCTTAGGTTCCGTAGCCCCGTCGTCCACCGCAGAGGAACCAAGTTGCAGCTGGAGAAAGATCTTTCTCCCTTTGACAAGGCCCATGATCATCTCCTTGGTGAGAAACAACCGGACCACCATGTCCTTATCTCGACCGCCGACGGTAGAGTACTATCCCACGTCCTCAGCATGCCTCTCAACAAAACCCCCTTGGACTTCACCTCCTTCTGAGCCTCCCTCTGATGTCTGACTTGAACCCGAAATGGGAAATCTCTGACTACATGCCCCTGTCTCCTGGAGGCGAAACACACAATGCCTGAGGGCATTCTGCCTTCCAGTGGCAGAGGATGCCACAGTAATGACATTTGGAGCTCTCCCAACCGTGCACAACTGCCTTGGGGAGACCATGCCCGTGCTGAAATTTCTCCGCCACTCGGACTGGCCTCGCCGGCCGACGAGGAACCTCTGTTCACGCCCCCTAAACATCCAACGATGAAGAAGAAGAGCCAGCAGACCCAAGAAGAGTAAAACCATGATCAAGGTGTGCAAGGAAGAATAAGAAGAAGAAAAAGAGGAGGAGAAAATGAGTCAGGAAATCCTCCAAACAGCTGGTGTGCAAGGGATGTTGGTTGTTTGGAGGTGGAGATTGGCATTGGTGGAGGTTGTTATGGGAATTGGTGTTGGATTAGGTGTCTAAGTCATAACTATAATTGATAGCAGCATAGTCCTTTTGGGTTGCCCTCGAGATTCAAAAATAAGTATAACTAAAAGGAGAACAAATTTCCTTTGGGAAATTAGTCCCACATTGGTGGGATAAGAAACTGGAGGTTATTCAAGGCTATAAATAGGGCCTTAGGGATTCATTCTAATTCACTACCTCTTGGCTTGAGTATTAGCCTCCTTCTTTCTCCTCTTGGAAGAACTCTTTGATAGTTCATCCATACTTAGTTAAATTTTTGAATCGTTGGGTGTGATTCCATCAGAGGCACGACATTTGTGGTGCTTGCTTCCAAGAGATCTGAAGGGATAATTTTAGTTGTTTACTATAACAACTAAAAGAGGCACGACGTTTGTGGTGCTTGTTTCCAAGAGATCTGAAGGGATAATTTTAGTTGTTTACTATAACAACTAAAAGGTATGTAATTATATTTTTCTTCTGTAGTAATTTTAATTAATTACTGGGATATTAGGATTCTTTTATGTTCAAAGTTATAGGTTCAATTGTGAAAACATAGATCATGTTTTAGGTTGCATGCTCCCTTAAAAGTCTAAGTTTGTTTGTATACCTAAAACCCATCAGTGGTATCAGAGCTTGGTTTGTTTTCAATTGAATTTGCTATAATTGTTGAATTGATAAGGTAACTGCCTATATAATGGTAGATGTATGGGTGTCCACTCTCACCCACCACTTCCTTGATTAGTGGAGGGTCATTAACTGAACGGGTTTGATAGGACTATATATATATTGATTCTCATTAAAAGTATAATGATAATAAAAGGTAACTAAATTTTATTTAAATCCCAATCTTAGTTACTTTAAGAAAAAAATGTGAAATTGTATGCTAACCCATGAAATTGCACATTACACCTTATAAGTCATTAGTGGTGCGTGTGTGGTTAACCAGCACACTAATAGGGCTAATAAAGAGCAGTAATGGGTATCTTATAAATTGTTATTGTTGATGGAGTGTGTGTGGTTTACCAGCACATCAATTGAGATGATAAATGACATGAAGGTTACCAAGCACATTTGCATGGTTATTCACATCTTGTTTGTGATCCTCGGTATCCCAGTCACAAATGTAAGAGCATAATCTGAGATTAAACATGCCATTGAATAGTTTCAATGAGTCTCAAAAGACATACCTGTATGAAATTTGCAATTAGATTACGGCATCCCTTTTCTAAGTTGTGAATTTCATAGTTGGATCCTAGCCTCGATATTTCAATTTTGAGTTGTTATATTAAGGGTTATTTTTTCTTTCTAACTCAAACTACCTTTCTTTTAGAAATGTCTGCCCCTAACGATGCTTCTGGTTCCTCCTCCTCCAATTACAACTTTTCTTTGTTGAACATCTGCTCAAAGGTGACATTAGATGGCACCAACTATAATGACTGGATGCGCAACATCAAAATGGCTCTTCGTTTCGAGGACAAGGAGTATGTCCTTGACAAAGAACTTGTTGAAATTGACGAAGAGAAGGCCACTCCTGAAGAATTAGCTGCTTATAAGAAGCACTACACGGATGCAACAAAAGTTTCTTGCATCATGGTTGCTACCATGACTCCTGAACTACAAAAATTCTATGAGGATTACTGGCCGTACGAGATGAACAAAGACCTTATGGAAAAGTACCATAAGCGAGCTCGTCAAGAAAAGTACGAGATAGTAAAGTCCCTCATATCAAGCAAGATGAAGGACGGAGAGTCTGTCAGCGGCCACGTGCAAAGGATGCAACGATACGTGGAACGCCTTGTGAGGCTAAATGTGCATATTGATGATGAGTTGGCTATTGACATAGTCTTGAACTCATTGCCAAGTTGTTATGATCAGTTCATCTTGACCTATCATTTGAACAACAATGAGACCACATTGGCTCAATTGCACAACCTCCTGAGAACAGCTGAAACTGGGATGAAGGGAAAGAGTGATCCCCCCACCTGCTAATACTACCGTTCTGGCCATTGGGCAAGGAAAGGGGAAAAAGAGGAAAGGTCCTCCCAAGCAAACTGGAAGGGAAAGTCTCATGTAAAAACCAGTTCTGATATTACCCTGTCTCTGATCCTAAAGAGGCCACTTGCTTCTATTGCAACGACAAAGGACATTGGAAACGAAGCTGCCCAAAGTATCTGCAAGATTTAAAAGATGGGAAAGTAAAACCATCTACTGCAGGTATATACACTATTTCGTCTATTAACGCAACATCTTCTGATTCTTGGGTCCTTGATACAGGATGGGGTTTCACATTTGCTCTGTATTGCAGGGACTAAGAAAAGTGAGGATGTGGAGCATGGTAGAATGAACTTGATCATGGGGAATAGGCGATCTTCACCTGTCACAAGATTGGAGTTTATAGTCTAGTGCTTAATAATGGTGTTAATTTAGATTTATTGAATTGTTGCTACTCGTCAGAAATGACACGAAACATTATCTCTTTTCATGCATTGTTCAAACAAGGTTTTAGATATTCTTTTAATAATGAGAATGGTTCTATTTCTGCTTATAAAAATGGCATTTTTTATTTTGAAGCTTTACCTTGTGATGGTGTGTATGAAACTGTGATGTGTGTAGACAACTTAGGTAATAGTGTATTTCAAATTGATTCGTCTAATGGTGTAGACAAAGCGTGCTTGTGGCATTGCCGTCTTGGACACATTAACAAAAAACGCATGGCTCAACTCCAAAAGGATGGGGTGTTGGAATCATTTGACCTAAGGTCAGATGATACATGCGAATCTTGTCTTTTGGGTAAGATGACAAAATCACCTTTCACTGGATTTTGTGAAAGAGGTGAAGGTTTGTTGGATCTCATACACACAGACGTGTGTGGACCCTTCAGATCAGCCACAAGGGATGCTAATCGATTCTATGTGACTTTTACTGATGATTATAGCAGATATGGTTATATCTAATTAATAAAGCATAAGTCTGAAACCTTTGAAAAGTTCAAAGAGAGTTTAAACAAGAAGTCGAGAATCAATTAGGCAGGAAGATAAAGATGCTCCGATCAGATAGAGGCGGAGAGTATCTTAGTATCGAGTTCCATGACTATCTCAAGGAATGTGGAATAGTTTCACAATTGACACCTCCTAGGACACCACAACTTAATGGTGTGGCTGAGAGACGCAATCGAACTTGTTAGACATGGTGCGTTCCATGATGAGTCGAGCTTCACTTCCAATAACATTCTGGGGGTATGCCTTAGAAACTGCCGCCCACATTCTTAATCTTGTTCCAACAAAGAAGGTTGCCAAAACACCTCACGAAATGTGGACAGGAAGGTTCCCTCGTTAGCACATATTAAGGTTTGGGGTTGTGAAACGAGAAATTCACGACAAGCTTGAACCTCGTAGTGAGCGATGGTTTTCATCGGCTATCCACAGAAGAAGTCATTTGGATATTTGTTCTACAGACCTAGTGAGAACGTGGTCTTTGTAGCACGGAGAGGAGTCTTCGAGAGAGAGAGCTCATATGCAAAGAGGACAGTGGGAGCGCCGTTGACCTTGAAGAAATTCAAGAGCCAGCAGATGAAGGAACCTTTGAAACCACTATGGTTCAACCAGAGGAAGAGATTCCAGTTGAACCCATTGACACTTCATTACCTCTTAGGCGTTCTAGTAGAGTTGGCAAGCCAACTGAGTTCTATGGTTGCCATATAGCTGCAAATGGAGACACGTTTATCAGTGACAATACACTGGTAAATTTGGATGAGCCGACGAACTACAAGGAAGCCATGGCAGGCCCTGAGGCAGCCAAATGGAAAGAGGTAATGGACAGCGAGATCAAGTCTATGTATGACAACCAAGTTTGGAACTTGGTCGATCAACAACCTGGTCGGAAGACAGTTGGTTGTAAATGGATCTTCAAGAAGAAGATCGACATGGATGGTAATGTAAGTACATTCAAAGCACGACTGGTGGCGAAAGGCTTTACTCAAACCCAGGGATTGACTATGATGAGACCTTCTCACCAGTGGCTAAGATAAAATCTATTAGGATAATGCTAGCCATAGCTGCATTTCATGACTATGAATTTGGCAGATGGATGTCAAAACTGCCTTCCTAAACGGAAAGTGGCTGAGGATGTATACATGAGTCAGCCAGAAGGTTTTGTGGATGCAAAGTTTCCCAATGGAGTATGCAAGCTTGAGAAATCCATCTATGGATTAAAACAAGCGTCTCGCAGATGGAATCTTTGCTTCGATGAGAAAGTCAAAGAGTTTGGTTTCTCTAGAAGTGAGGATGAGTGTGTGTATATGTCAATGCTAGTGGGAGCATAGTCACCTTCCTGGTATTGTATGTTGATGACATACTTCTTATAGGAAATGACATTCAACCTTGCAAGATGTTAAGTCTTGGCTTGGAAAGTGTTTCGCTATGAAGGATCTAGGAGAGGCTGCCTACATTCTAGGAATAAGAATTTTAAGGGACAAGAGTAAAAGACTAATTGGACTTAATCAGAGTACCTACTTGGATAAAGTACTGAAACGTTTCTGTATGGAGAATTCCAAGAAAGGAGAACTGCCCATCCAGAGTAATACCAAAATGAGTAAGACTCAAAGTCCGAGTACAGATGAAGAGATAGCAGAAATGAGTAGAATTCCATATGCTTCTGCTGTGGTTCTATCATGTATGCTATGACATGTACTCGTCCTGATATGTCCTTTGCTTTGAGCATGGTCAGTCGTTATCAGGGAAATTCTGGTAAAGCTCATTGGGTAGCGGTTAAGAATATTCTCAAGTATCTGCGAAGGACTAAGGACTGGGTCCTAGTACTTGGTGGCTGTGATACATTGAGAGTAACTGGGTATAGTGACGCCAGCTTTCAAACAGATAGAGACAACTTCCGTTCCCAATCTGGCTGGGTCTTTACCTTAAACGGATGAGCATTACTTGGAAAAGTTCCAAGCAAGACACAGTGGCTGATTCTACTTGTGAATCAGAGTACATAGCGGTAAGCGAAGCATCAAAGGAGGCAATTGGTTGAAAAACTTCATCGAAGATCTTGGAGTTGTGCCAACCATCAAGGAGCCAATGGATATTTTCTGTGATAATGAAGGAGCGGTTGTATTAACAAAAGAACCAAGAGATCATGGCAGATCTAGACATATTGACAGAAAATACCATTTTATCAGACGCAAGATAGAAGAAGGTCATGTTGTAGTGAGGAAGGTTTCATCTGAAGATAATCCTGCAGATCCACTCACAAAGGGTCTGAGTAGGGTTTAACACAATCAGCATGCTAGGAGCATTGGTCTGAGAGATGATGTGGTTTTAGCAGTTAGATAGTTAGTTTGAAACTTATAACAAAGTAAATGTGATTGATTTTGGTGATTAAATAATAGAGAATTATTTATGAGTTTATTTACTACCTTTTGTCAATTGTTTATTATTGTGTTTCATTTTTGCATGTTTTACTTCCCGAATAATTTGATTATTCGAATTCCACAGTCGATCATACTTTTGGAAGTAAGTAGTGAATAAAGACTGTCATGAATGGAGTTGTGGATTGTCTAAAGAGTTTTAGACATAGCAATGGTATTGCTGCAATGTTCGTGAGTACTTTGAAATGGAGATTTAAGTATTGGATTAACCACGCTCAGAGAATTACTTCATGGAATTTATCACGAGTAATTTGAGACGATAATATCTTATAATCTTTAAATGGAGATATATGAGTTGTGGTTTACAAGTCAGTTGTGCGTTGATAATGTGTAAACGCATCAGTAACTTGATGTTATAAAACGCATTGTTGTGCATGATTTGATGAGTAAATGGTGCAAGCATATAGGTCAAAGTTTATTCGTTCCTTTTGTCCTAACGGGAAAAGCGATATCTTTGGGCCCCTCGGTGATTTGAAGTTGACATATAGTGTCGGGGCCGACCAGGACTAAATTGATGTGTTCATTTAGTAGTTCTATGTCATTACAAATCAGAAATCGGGAAACAAAATACTGGACAAAGAGATTGATTATGTTCCATGTCTCATGTTCAAATGATATCTTGTAGAACGAAGGATTATATGATCTCTTATCTTAGGACACGAAACTGACTAGGTCAGAGTTCGACAATGGCTTTTGGAAGCTACAATTTGCTGATCAATTAGGAAGTTATTAGACTTATCCAAGTGGGAGACTGTTGGATTAGGTGTCTAAGTCATAACTATAATTGATAGCAGCATAGTCCTTTTGGGTTGCCCTCGAGATTCAAAAATAAGTATAACTAAAAGGAGAACAAAATTTCCTTTGGGAAATTAGTCCCACATTGGTGGGATAAGAAAACTGGAGGTTATCCAAGGCTATAAATAGGGCCTTAGGGATTCATTCTAATTCACTACCTCTTGGCTTGAGTATTAGCCTCCTTCTTTCTCCTCTTGGAAGAACTCTTTGATAGTTCATCCATACTTAGTTAAATTTTTGAATCGTTGGGTGTGATTCCATCAGAGGCACGACATTTGTGGTGCTTGCTTCCAAGAGATCTGAAGGGATAATTTTAGTTGTTTACTATAACAACTAAAAGAGGCACGACGTTTGTGGTGCTTGTTTCCAAGAGATCTGAAGGGATAATTTTAGTTGTTTACTATAACAACTAAAAGGTATGTAATTATATTTTCTTCTGTAGTAATTTTAATTAATTACTGGGATATTAGGATTCTTTTATGTTCAAAGTTATAGGTTCAATTGTGAAAACATAGATCATGTTTTAGGTTGCATGCTCCCTTAAAAGTCTAAGTTTGTTTGTAATACCTAAAAACCCATCAATTGGAAGTGAAGCTTGGAGTCTGTGTGAAGGGAGGAAGGGATGGGTAAAGAGCTGTGTTGCTCGGGTGTTTGAGGAAATGCCACAAACAACAAACCAGTCTCCCACAATGAAATCAGTGGAGGAGAGGGGAGGAGGAAGGTGAATAAGGAGAGGAAGACGGAGGTGGAGGAGGAGGGCGACAATGTGGTGGAGGAAGTGGAGGTGGTGGCGGTGGGTTTAGGGAGAGAGGTCATGAAGGAACCATGGAGCATGAGTTAGTTAGGATAATTTGCCACTGGCCTTCAGGGTTTAATTCTTTGTTCTTTGATTTCTAAGAAAGTTATCAATTGATATAAATAACAAGAAGTTCATACAAAGTTTTTGCAGGTATAAAATCAACTATATTCCCAGTGCAGCAGCCGCAGACCCAGGAACATAAGGATGGCAATGCAAGCAGAGGTTAGACTTCCTTCTAGCCGTCACTCAAAGGACTCACTCATGTCAAGATTACAGGGCTCAATTCCATTCGGAAGCTCCCAATTGAAGTAACACAGCAATTGTGGCGAGAGCAAGCTCACGGTTGCCAATCCGAACATCATCCCCGGGCACATCCTTCTGCCCGACCCAAAAGGTAAGAACTCAAAGTTTGCTCCTTTGAAGTCGACATGATTCCTTCAAACCTGTCAGGATTGAATTTCTCAGCATCTTCCCAGTATCGTGGATCTCTTCCCATCGCCCATACATTTATGACCACCCTGCCTTCTCCGGTATCTCATACCCGAGTACCTCGCATGTCTCCTGGCACTCTCTCGGCAGCAGTAATGGAGCGGGAGGGTGCAACCTTAGAGTCTCTTTGATTACAAGTTGCAGGTAGTTCAACTCCTTCGTGTCCTCCTCGGTCACCTTACTTTTCCCTTGGAGAACCTCTCTCACTTCTGATTGTGCCCGGCGCATCGCTTCAGGATTCCTCATCAACTCAGACACGGCCCATACTAGAACAGTCGATGAAGTCTCAGTTCCAGCCCCTAGCATGTCCTGGATAGAATTCACAAAGCAGTGTTATGAGTATACTTAGAAACAAGCTAGAATTGAATTTTAACTGCCTGGAGTACTGGAAAATATAACATGAGTAATTTATTTCTCCTCGGAAATATCAGTTCTCATATCCATGAAGGCATTATTAAGAAGAACGTTTAGATGAGTTTTGTGTTATTAAACATCATCAATGGCTGCGTTCAGAGATCTAACCAAATTTGGTTTTGTTTTGAGAGATAATTGGTTCCATTTCAAATTCCCATCAAAGATGATTTAATGAAGCAAGTTTGATGCTATACTGAGATTTAAATTAAAGTTTTCAACAATTGTATTAGTTAAATCATGCATAGATTTTTATTGTGCTAATTTTCTTACCAGGATTACAGCCTTGATACGAACGGTGGTGAGTTCAAACTCAAGGCCGCCGTCTTCTTGCAGCCTTAAGAGAAGGTCGAGTAAGTCCTCTACTTCTTCTTCTTCTTTGCCACTATAGCTGGAACCTGCAGTAATAGCCTCTTTGCTCTCTCTTGTTGCAGTACTCTTCTTCATCTTGATCTTGTGCTGTTGGATGATGCCATCAAGTATCCGATCGAAGTTCTGATGGCACCTCCCACCTTGCCCTTGAACCCGCTGACCAAGCCAATCAACCACGACCAAGAGGGGAACATGTCTTCCAGAGGGAAACCCCCACTTATTCGAACGCTTGTTGCAACGCCGCCAGAAACGCCGTCTGATCCTCGCAGTACTTGTTCCCCACGGCGCCCTGGTCATTATGCTGTTGGTGAGCGAGCTGAGCTCCTTGCTGAGGTTCACGATCGAACATTCGTCCTTGTTCTCTTTCAAATAATTATAAATGGACTGGATGAGATTCTGAACTTCTTCCTCCTGATGGAACGAAAGGATTGGATCCGTTTGGGGCTGAGCAGCTCCAAGATGCATATCCTCCTCAGCTGCCGCCAGTAGTCGCCGTAAGGAGCAAACGACATGCTCTGGCCGTCGTAGCTGAAGATCTTTATGGCGGTGAAGAGCGGTCGGGTCGCGAATAGGACATCGTGTGTCTTCACGACCTCTCTGGCTGCTTCGGGGGTGTGGAGGCCACGACGAGGGACATCTGGCCGAGCTCAAGTGCAAGAGAGGGCCGTAGGTCTGGGAGAGACGGCGGAAACAGTGGTGAGGCAGCTGCGATTCACGAGAGGCCAGCAACAAGTGAGGGATGTTTCCGATGACAGGAAACTGCCTTGGTCCCGGTGGTGTCAGACGTTGCCGCGGTTTATGAGTGAGTTGCTGAAGAAGAGGATGAAGATGAAGAGAGCCAATGGGCAGAAACACAAGGAGAAGATGGTTAGTGATTCCATAGTAGGATTCAGATGCTTAGTCCCTCTCCCAATAGCTTACCCCAATATAGACAAAAGAGATGATAATGATGATAGGGCTCTCGCTGAAAGCAACCATGTGGCTCTTGATGATGTGATGCGCTGAAAGCAACCATGTGGCTCTTGATGACGATAGGGCTCTCGCCAAAAGCAATCATTCACATATATATATATATATATATTATATATTATTATATATATATATATATATATATATGAGAGAAATGTAAATCAGCTGACACAGGATGCAACTCCCTCCTATGTCGCACTCAAAAATCAATTTCCCGATTAAATTTTCAAGATCCGACCGCACATTATCATCTTTATATTCTAAAGATATATACATATAAAAAATCAAGTGATTTGAAGTTTGTTTACTCCATTTTCTTTGGGTTCAAACATTAACGGTTTTTTAACAATAGAATAAATGAAACGATTAGATCAATAAGTAAACGAATTCAAATCACTTGATTTTTTATATCTGTATATCTTAGAATATGAATATGATAATGTGCGGTCGGATCTTGAAAATTCACTCGGAAAAATATGATTTTTGAGTGCGACATAGGAGGGAGTTACCTCCTGTGTCAGCTGATTTACATATATACATACATACATACATATATATATATATATATATATATATATATATATATATATATATAATTATATATCGCTCTCTCTCGACACCAAATTCTAATCAATGGGTCATGGATGCATGCGATTTCACCGCTCAAGCAGATCGTGTGTACCTTCAAGAGAGAGGGGGAGAGAAACTTTATTAAATTTTGCGTGAGTACAATGAGAATTACTTATACCTCTCGTTAAGTACAATAAGATTACAAGCCCTTAATAACCGCAAAGAACAATAAACCCTTATAGCTAAGCTTCTCTCACGGAATCTCTCACATGGATGAAGTACACTCTTAGAAGTACAAATTCATTAGATTCCATTGAAGGTCATCCCGAGGGGTGATTTATAGATCATAAAACTCTCTTAGTCCCTAAACAAACTTCATCAATACGAACAATCACAACTTCAAAATAAAGAAAACCCGAATTCAACTCGAACTTGAAAATAGATCCAGAAAGAAAACTACCAGACTCTCCATTAGTCGATTAGGTCAGGGTACTAGTCGATACTCGTCGATTACTCTAACAAAATTCGAGAACCCCATCTCTCTGTTGGCCAACTAGTCAACTATACAATGTATAGTCGACTATATGAGTATTAGTTGATTAGAAATGTGCACAGCTCCTTGTGCACGTCGATTCTTTGATCTCTGAAATTTTGTCTACCTTCACGATGAATTCCAGTCACAATTTCTAACAATTTCCCCTTGACTTCAATACGTCAAAGTCCGAGAATAATCACCATGCACCATGTGCTCACATTCACGCACAATTGAACAAATTTTGACTTCATCGCCATCTCTCTTCCTCTTCTCCATAACCCTCTCACAGGGTTCACAACTTAATTAGGTTGAATAAGTTGAGGTCCAACTTGAACTTTATCATCCAATGGTCTCTTTGATCCGCGCAGGATTTATGAGAATTTGCTCCGCCATAAGAGTAACGATCTGGACTTTCTTATTACGTTCTAGTGATCGGTCACATATATTACATACATATTATCATATTACCATGGTTATTATCTAAATAAATCATATTAATAAGTCCTATTTTTCTTTATAAAATGTTGGCTCATTGCTAAAGGATAGAAAGAGAAACGAGCCCAAAAGCCCATCAAATTCTGATTTAATTCAGAATAAATTAGAAATCAAGAAATCAGGGCAGATCTTGGCAAATCAGAGAGGTTGAAAACTGGTTGAAATGGATCTTCCCAAATCAAGTAGTTAAAGCCAACAATCAAAGATCGTTTTGTCAAATAGGAGTTGAAACAGTGAATCCAGCAAGACAAAAGGGAGTCTAAGCCCACGCCAACCGTATCTCCACCAGGATGTGGCCACTTGGCCACATCCTGGCAGTGGATCCGCAGCCCAAGCCGCAGATCCACGGCTTGTGGTGGAGATAAGGGGAGCGTTTGCTCCCTTATCTTCTCACTCCTTCCCTTTGGGGTTTTGCCTATAAAAGGCTGGGTTCTATACAGAAAAAGGGACTGGAACTTAGATTTAATTTTTCTCTTTGTTTTTAAGATTTTAGGCTCTTGTTAGATAGTATAGAAGTTGTAACTCTGTTTTGTAATTTGTAGTTAGTTCAAATACCAATGAGAGAGAGGAATGAGTGATTGTATTCTGAAGATTGAAATGACATCAATAAAAGGATCAAGATTCTCTTCTTCCACTCCATTTCACGGTATGTCTTGCTTTATTACTTGTGTTGTTTTTTGTCTTCCATGAGTAGCTAAATTAGTTTTCTGGGTTCACTATTATTCCTCTCTCCGGTCCTTCTTCTTTTTGAATGGTTTTAATGAAAAGACCCAATGAATCATTTGCATGCCTAAACTAAGCCTTTCTTATTGAAAGTGTTCTTGAAGGCACATGAGGATGGGTTTGAATTTTTAAACTTCGACTTCTTTTTAAAACGTCTCTTGAACTTGTTTTTATGTCATACTTGAACTACTTGATGATTTAATATTCAATCAAGACGATTCCTTAAAGAAAAGAGTTAACTTTTTCAATCTATCTTATGTGCTTTACTTAAAACTTTCTAAACTCAATCTTATGTTTTTGCCTATGATCAAGTTGAGGCACTAAGTATTTCAAGAGAAGAACACATCATTGAGTAGTGAGATAGTGAGCAGATCTTCTTCGTATATTAAAAACAACAAATCACTCTTCAAGCTTTATAAAAAAATCACCTTTTCCAAAGCCTCTCTCTAAATTTGCAATTTTTTTTAATCATCTCCTTCTCTCCATTCTCTTTTTCAACTTAAAAGAAAGACACCAATTTCATTCTTTGTTACTTAACAAAAAACAGTGAAAAGCTTCTCTCGGATTCTCCTCGTGGATGAAAACACCTAGAGGGGGTGAATAGGTGTAAATGCTAATTTAACAATCTTTTTAAAACAAGTATGAATGAATGATGCAGCGATCACTCAAAACAAGACTAAGAGCCGAATACCGGTGAAGAGCTCTGAACTCCTTCCTCGTGATTCTCTAGATATGAGTTTGAGGTGTGGTATTGCAATCTATTGTATGAGTAATGATCGACAATATAGCAAGAAATGAATTGGAAGCAATAATGTAGTGCACACAAGATATATCACAAAGTATGAAAGAATAGCAATATCAAGAGCAAGAAAGTAAGAGCAATAGAGAGCAAAGAGAAAATCAATCGCAAACAATAAGTATTGTTTGAGGTTCGAGCCACTGCTCTACTCCCGCCTTTCACCGCCGTGAAGGGTTTCCACTATGCACCGAGGACTTTATAAGGTCTACGAAGACCGGAGTACCGAACTCCACCACTTACAAGCCTCTACCGAAGAGGTATCTTAACAAGAACAAGAAGAAGGAACAAGTAGCCAAGTGATCACCAAAAGGATCACAAACTCTTACAAACTTTCTCTTTACAACTTCCTTATAGAATGAGATGGAATTTTGGCTCTAGAAGTGTAGTGAAAAAACAAACTCAGTTGTAGATGAAACTGCTTGAGAACACAACTGAAAACCAATAGCCAAGAATGCAAGAGAGAATTGAGAGCTTGAAACTTTTTCTTTCTTTGGAAACTTGTAAACTAGGGATTTTTCTTGGTGTTTTGCAAGAGACCAATCTCCTTATTTATAGGGAGAGGAAGGGATTAAAACTCATTTAATTTAAGCTTATTTGATCAGAAAATAATCCACAATACTCAGAAAAAGTCTGCCACAAAAAACAGTGTAAAAACAGATTGCAGATTTTCCACCAAGAGGAAAGAGCCGTTGGCAGCTGGCAGGTGGCGGTCGATCGGGCCCGGTCGGCCGTCGCCCCCTGCTGGCATATAGCCGTTGAGCTCGGGAGACCGACCGGCGACCGGCATAAAGAAGGGAAACACAGTTTTGTATAGGCGGTCGACCGGTCGGCCGACCGACAAAAAACAGAGAGCAGAAGTTTTTGGTCGGCCAACCGGTCGGCCAACCGACAGACGTGCACGAGCGTGCACGTCCAGGACATAGGATCGGTCGACCGGTCGGTCGACGGTCAGCCTGACACAGAAAAACTGAGAGGAATTTTGGACTTGGAAAAATTTGTAAAATATTTTGTAGGTATATGTAGCTAAGTATCATGCTGAAAAGATAGTTATACATGGAGTAAACAAGATATAAAATTTGTAAGGATTTTGAATCATGTATAAAAATCAAGGCATGAAATAAGAACAAAAACTTGTATTTTAAAAATGTTGTGTGTGTCCTAGAGCCAATATTCTACAACCTCAAACTTTAACAAACTATATCTTACATTGGTTCTAAAAGACTACAAGATCTTCAGTGGGTTTCTCTTATGATTTTGCAGGCTTAATACTTGAGCCCAAAATGAGGTAACTTGAGTCAAAACCACCTTCCTCTTGGGAAGAATGCTTCTAGAATCATTAGAACCCTGAAACACACTGAAACAACAAACATGATTAATATATATAACTATATATGTTTTGTGATCATCAAAACACACTAAACGGGTGATTGTAACCTTAGGCCAACAATCTCCCCCTTTTTGATGATGACAAAACATATAGTTATTTTAAAAGAATAAGGGAAAGGAGCTTGGAGGCTCCCCCTCAAATTATGCTATGTATAAAAGAATGACTATGTATATAAATGAAAAATATATACATAAAGATAAGTCATATACATACAAAGCTTAAACAAACTAAAACTCAAAATGCATACAAACTAAATGCATACAAACTAAACATTTTCTCCCCCTTTTTGTCATACATCAAAAAGGGTAAACAAAGTAAAAAAAAACGTTTTCTTCAAGAATCCAAAATACAAACATTCAAATCACCACAAACAAAGGAAAATCTAGCATAGTTAGAGGTTTGTAAAAATATCGGCAAGTTGAAAATCGGTAGAAACATAATCAATATCAATATCACCTTTCTCATAATGATCTCTAAGAAAGTGATATCTAATGTCAATGTGCTTAGTTTTACTATGTTGGATTTGTATTTTTAGTCATATGAATAGTACTAGTATTATCACAAAATATTTTAATATGATCAAAATGCAAATCATAGTCAAGGAGAGTATGTTTCATCCAAAGAACTGTGCACAACAAGCTCCGGCTGCAACATACTCCGCCTCGGCGGTGAAAGGGCTACCGAATTTTGCTTTTGGAAGACCAAGAAATAAGACAATTACCAAGAAATTGACATGTCCACTTGTACTTTCCTATATACCCTACAACCCGCATAGTCGGCATCCGAAAAAACTCTCATTTCAAATAGTCTGGTTTTCGGATACACCAAAACCCATTTCAATTGTGCTCTTAAGTATCTAATAATGCGTTTCACCGCTACTAAATGAGACTCTTAGGACAAGATTGAAACGAGCACAAAGACATATACAAAGCATAATATCTGGCCTACTAGCCGTCAAATATAACAAACTACCAATCATACTAC
>JAVJIF010014639.1:0-74767 GCA_038442645.1 Agave tequilana | reverse complement strand
GGTGGCGGAGGGAGCGGCGGGGCGGGAATCGCCGAAGTCGAAGTCCATGTCGTCCATCGCGACCGAGACGGCGGTGGGATTTCTCTCTCGCTCTCTCTAAAACCCTGACGAACGACTGCGGCGGTTTTAAGGGCAAAAGAAATGGGGATGGGTTTAATTTTCATTTATAGGTTCCGACCCCAGACTGGGTCCCTTGAACCATGTTACATTGGGTCTGGAGTTTGGGCTCATGTTCAAACGAAAGATTGAAATATGCATTCCAATTCACAACGCCCAAAAGTTTGGCCAACATAGCCCAATCATGTAATTTCATTATTTTTTTTTTTAACTCAGTTTTTTTATCAAGATTTTAAACTCAGTTGCATATAGGGATGGCTAACGGACGAATCAGGTTGATTCGTCCTGTTAGCGTCCCGTTAGCTAACGAATCCGTTACGAGACGGGTTGAACCTGTCTCGTAACGAATCCAAACGAGACGAATCAAGTAATCGGGGTAACGAATCGGGTCTCTGACCCGATTCGTTACCCGGATTCGCCGAGACAGGTTGGACCCGTCTCAGATTTTATTATTATTTTATTTTAAAATTTCAAATTTATCACAATAGGTAATTTTTTATGCTGTTGAGGGTTTAAAAAATTAAAAAATAAAATTGGGGTCTGAAACTAATTTTCCCGTCTCACATATATAATAATATAGGACTTGAAAGAAGAAAAAAAAGAGGAGGGGTCGGGAAAAATTTTCTCCGACCCGATTCGTCACGGGACGAATCTGACCCGTCCCGTTTAAACAGGACGGGTCAATTCAGGTTGACCCGCCCCTAAACGGGGCGAGTCTGGGTTGACCCGCAACCCGTCCTGTGCGACTCAAATGGGTCGCACAGGACGGGACGGGGCGGGGTGGGTCAAAGCAGGTCGACACGCTCTACTAGCCATCCCTAGTTGCATACTATAGTTTAAGGATCTAACCTCTGAGGCATAGACTGGAGGCCTCTCCAAGTTTCTTCTTGTTGCACAGACCATGCTCTACTCCTCATCGTAACTAGTTTATTAAGAGATTCGCTAAACCAAAAATCAAGATGGATTCAGTCTCTATGATCGAACCCAAGTCGTATATTCAATGCAGAACATTTTTGTACGAAAAGAAAAGTTTCACCATTCTATTGTCCATGCACAAAGAAAGTTTTCAAGAAAGAGATGTCAATAGTTTCAAACTGAATGAAGAACCCTGAAGATCACAAGATTCACAACATCAATAGTCTATGCCTGGAAGTGCAAGTACGTCAGCAAAAACTGCTTTTCCTTGAATTGGTACCACTACAAGCTGCCAATATCTAACAATAATTTTTTCTAAGAAATCCCTGAGGCACAGCTAGGCAGCAAGTTAAACCAAAACAAAGCACAAGTCAGTGTTTACAACATAGATGTTTGGTTAAGTTGTTGTTTAGCGCACAAGTGGGTTTTGGTAAACATCAGTCTAGCTCTTGAATGTGTAGGGTTTCTGTCTTGAGGTTCTCTTTCCGACTCCCATTCCTTGTAACTTCGTTCTGCTGGTTTGAGAGGGTTGGAGATGAGGAAGCATTGGGAAGAAAGAAGCCTTCAACTTGCCCACCAAGCCCACCAAGCTTAAGGTCAATTTGGATATTAACTCGGTTTACTGCAGAAAGAAAATTGTAGACGGCAGATATCTGGAAATAAACGCCTTCACAAGCGGGCAGAAGATTTTGAATGCTAACCATCACCATAGCACTGGGGTGTTACGTGCATCCTCGTTGGCCTTGAGCTCCAACCGATTACAATCATTAGACTTAAAGAGCAACTCCTCTCACCAGCATTTCAGTACAAGGCCTACAACTTTAATCGATAAGCAGCAAACAGTTTTGAATAACTGTAGAAATAAATAACAAAACTGCTTATGACTTGTGCAAAAAAGAAAAAATTCAAACGCATGAAAAAGGAATTTCTGGAGAAGAATAATGTTGCAAAGAAAACATTTATAACATATACTTAAAAGTTTTTTGCTGTCCAGAGTAATATTTTGCATTTAGAAGTCAATGAATCATTAAATCTCATGAGTTCAGAAGCATGCTTCAGAACATAATCAAGAATAACAAATTAATGATAGGGTCAAAATATTAAAAGGATATACAAAAGCTAATCGCCACTGGACTCCTAGAGACTGAATAAAAAATTTAGATTCAAATAAAAGTGAACTGCTTCTTCTGCCAGTATCCAATTAAAGAGTATAACTGGTTGACAAGTGGAAATCCTAGCAAAAATTTAAAGCTTAAAATAAATAATAACCAAACCAATGGTATACAAGACAGCTGAGGAGAGAACTTTTTGAGGAAAAATATCATGACAAAGACAAAAAAAAAGTTCAGCATAGTGACCTTAAAACTTCATCATGCCAAAAGAAACATTGTGCAAGTTATTAGTTTTATGATATATCACAGAATAATCTTAGCCCTACATCAGAGTACTAACAAGTGGATTCTTGCTGAAGCCATGCGCCAACTAAATCTCTCAATTGAACTTTTAGTAAGTAAAAATGATTTATTCAGCCACAGTTTCTTCAAGTGAATGCATGGCATTGATAAGCAGCAGTTTAATAACATTGAAATCATTAAGACAGAAATATAAAAAGACCGGAATTGCCAAGCAAACAAGAAAAGAAAATTAAGTGTCAAGAAGAATACCATGGCAAACATGAGTAGTCTATCCGGAACTTTCGCTCTTGGATGCCAGCCAGGGTGCAGTGCTCCAACACATCCCAAGTATGTGGAAAACTGATGCCAAAATTGGAGAAGAAACATTTACCAAAGTCAGATTTAGAAAAAGAAATATTAGTAATACGTCCATGTTGGACAATGCCTGCTCTAAGAACTTTACTCCAAACCGTCAAAGAATTATTAGTTTTTAAAGAGAGAGAGAGAGAGAGAGAGAGAGAGAAGATTCATAAAAGTGCATGTACTAGGAGAAAACCTATTGAAACATGGTACGCAAGAGTTAACAAGAGAAATCTTGACTAAAACAGAATCATCTTCTTGAATGATCTTTTATGGGAACTGTGGTTATACACACAGCCACAATCCAGGTGATACCAACATGTCAACTAATGTAATCACATGGTGAAGCAAAGAGCGTAGCTTAACTCTGTATCTATTGATTCTCAGTATCATGTCAATAGCTGCAACTATCCTCAAAAACTAGTTTCAAAAAAATCCACTAACTTATTTCATTTAACTTCAATCCACATGTAGAAGATAAATATTCAAAGTAACATTCATGCATCCATAATGAACAGAATGGTTTGAGTTGTTTGACCTTGATGACAACTAAGCACTCAAGGCTACACTTTAAAAGAGCTTTGCAAGGTGAAACATATATTTAGTTGGCAATCAAGCAATCTTTACAGGCATCCCGGAAGAATCCAAGTTTTACTAAACCAATTCCGGTCCTTCAAGATGTTGTAGATGGCAACTGAGAATTTATAGAAATAAAATGTTTGAGAAATTACCATCCAAAAGGAAATGAACTGTTGCTTAAGCAAGCAGAAAACTACAATGTAATTGTTGCAGCAATCTTTTTTGGGTCCAGTAGGATACCCCATTTGAATTAAAATACATTACAAGCCATGAATATATCTCTAAACATAAAGAGATTGCTTAAGGTTTTAGTTTAAAAGCTTGCAGCAAACTACTGAATATAATGCAGAATATCATGTAAGACATTTAACAAAGAGATGGTACAACATAAACTGGTATTTCTAAAGAAAAGAAAAGGAAAAAAGATCTCGAAAGTACATTACCAATGATGATTACACAGTCCTTCCAAAATTAGCAGCTGTGCTCCTTTTTAAAGGCGATCTTCTGTCAGGAACCTGTCCTGCTTTGATTTTTAATGGTGAATTAAGGTTTCTCCCATCTAGCTTTCTGGAGGTAAATGGATCTTCAACTTCAAAATATGCAGAAGTGACATCCTCATTTGAAGCAATCTGCACAACCATATTCCATTTTTTCTTAATCTCTTCTCCTTTCACGGATATATTTCCTATCAGGTCACCAAACCCCGTCATCTGATTAACCAACTCTTCTCGATCTGATGACAAGTTCAAAATGGACCCATACAGAGCCTTTTCTCAAATTCTAGCTCTTCTGCTCGGACTTCCAAAGTCAATTTCTTATTCAGTAAACTTTGGAATTCGTTCTTGAAATAAACCTGCTCTTGCTCTTTTTCCAACCGAACTGTTGCTAAATTGGCTTCGAGTTTGTCAATGCAATTCTTCAGGCCAAATGCTACCTTTTCTCCCAATTCAGCCTTCAGTTGTAAGGCATGAATTTCTTCTTCCAACTCAGCAATCAATATGTTTCTATAGTAGATTTCCTGCTCGTCAAGAATGTGAATTGCCATCGTCTTCTCTAGAGCCTCATTAAGTGTGCATAGCTCGAGTCGAGCATCTCTTTGTTTGATAGAAGCAGCAATTTCAACAGACATGGTGAAATCTTGTTCATATGATAAAATTTTCTGTTGCACATCAGCAATTACTTTCTCTTTCTCTTCCATAACTTGATGAAACCTCATTTTCTCTTCCTCAAGTTTCATTAGAACTTCAATCTCTCTGAGGATATAATTTTGTTCAAGAGAATCAACTTCGCTTTGTGTAGATCTTAGTCTCCTGTCCATATCTTCTATGAATTGGACGAACTTCTTTATTTCCTTCTCACTTGACTTCTTGGATTCTAATTTAGCCAGGAAAGAAGCTTCGGACACTCGCTTATCTTCTTCAAGAAGAACAAGTTGTTTTCGAAGGCCTTCAATTTCTTATCTTTCTCTTCTAGAGTTTGGAGAAAACATGCCTTTTTTTCATCAAGGTCTTTTTCAACCTTCGTCTTAGCAAGCAGGGAGTTCTCAAGATCTTTCCTGATCAATAGGCTCTCATCATGGCATTTATTTAATTCAGCTTCCAAACCACATCTCGTCTTCTCCATAACCTCCACAACAAATTTTGATTGCTCGAGTTCAAACTCAACCTTGCTAAGCTGGTTGCTTTGTCAGCAAGAGCAAAATTAGTCTGATCAAGAGCCACCAAAGCTTTTTTAATATCCTCCAATAGGCCACTTTCCTTCTGAACAGCTTGTTGCCTTAACTGTTCAAGGTTCTTGGATGAGTCTTCAAGCATCCCTTTGTATAAGTTAATCTCCTCCTTCATAAGATGGCATTCTTGCCCAACAGATGCTGTATACTCAACCTTTGACAGTAACAAGTCTCCTCTTTCACGCTCATCCTTAGTCTCAGGTTGGGCTTGCACAAGATCACTGTTCTTCTTTTCTAGTTGCTCCATCAAAAGGCAAATTCTCTCTTCAGTTTTCATATTGTACTGTTCAGACTCATGTTTCAAGTCCTGGAGATGTAAACAGGACTCCAAAAATTTTGATTTCAATATCATAAGAACCACAGAAATCTCATCATTTTCCAACTTCTGCTGCATCAATGAGGAATGGCAAACTTCTAATTCAGCCTGCAGATACTGTAGCTGTTTATCTTTGTTACTTAACTTGAGTAAGCAATCATCCAATTCACTGCTAAGCTTTTCTGTCTCTGTATTCCATTCAACATCCCGAACTTTCAGTTTCTCAGAACAACCCTTGTGTGCCTGCTCCAGAGCTCTAAACTTTTGCTGCAAGGTCTTGAGAGAAGCAGCAGCACCCACCCATTGATTTGAGCTTCTCGGAGTTCCTTCAGAGAAGAACGCAATTCTTCATTCTCTTGTTCAAGGTGGGTTGTTGTAAAATAAAGCTCATTGGCTAGTGTTGCTTTAGTCGCCAACGAGTTTCTCAGCGCAGCAATCTCATCATCTCTCCTTTCTGTCAGAGATGTGATGTTCAATCTAGCCTCCTCATACTCCGACATTACGTTCTCATACAATGCCTTCGATTCAGACATCTGAACCTCAAGCAACTTCCTCCGGCTCTCTTCATGAGCTAGAGCTTGGTTGCACATCTGTAACCGGGCCCGAAAACCCTCCGCACCCTACTCTGTGAATCCAGATTAGTCTGCAGTGAGGAAACCTTATCGACCAAATTAGCCTTCTCAATCTCCCACTCCTTCCTACATGCCTGAAACTTCTCTTGGATCCTATCATGTGCCTCTTCAAGATGCCTAAACTGTTCGCTCTTCCATTTGAGCTGGCCTTTGACTTCCCTTTGTCACGCTCCAATTTGGCTATCATTTCTTCTCTCCGCCTCACTTCTCTCTGATCCTGAGCCCTCTGCTCCGCATCAACACATTTCTCCTGTGACATTGACAGAAGCCCTTTCAGCCTTTCAATCTCTTGCTTACATGAAGCTATCACCCCATATTGCTCCTCTTTTTTCTCATTGGCTTCATCCAAACCCGAAACGAGCTGTTTGTTCTCTCTTTCAAGCTTCTCCACCTTCTCCATGAAACTAGCCCTGAGGTTTTCATTGGCCAAGACTAGATGCTTGAGGGCCGACTCCTTCTCGCAGAATTTAGATCTGAGATCTTCATACATTTGTTTGGCTACGGAAATCTCCTCTTCCTTTGCATCGATCTCCTTTGCTTGCTTCTCGACCTTGGCTCTCGCTTCTTGGAGCCTCACGAGCTGCTCATCATGGGCCTGCCTCAAGCTCTCTGACAGCACATTTTTTGCCGGCATTCCGTAGTCAGCGCTTCCATTTCCGATCTCATCTCCTCCAGCTCTTTGCGCACTTGCTCCATGTCCGGCACTTCTCGACCTGTATCCAGAATCAGGAAAAAGAAAAAAAATAATAAAAAAAGAGAGAGAGGAAAAATAATCCCTTGTAGGAATTTCGTCAAACACTAACAAGATCTTATTTTGAACTGACCCAGTTCATGACTATCGACCGAGAAATCTTTAAATTTTCAGCACATGGCACAAATTTCATAGATCTATGTTAAGAAAAGCCGGGGGGAAACCAAATCAAATCCAAGTGAGATCTGATCAATTAATCATATAAAGGAAATGATATTTCAAATGAATTCACATTTTTTTGCTCTTAATTTCTTTTTGCCATGGGAGAGGGGAGCACCACTGACCTGAGAAAGGAAAAAGGAGAGAAACTTGTGGCTGAAGTTGTTGTTTGGCATTCAATGGAGAAGAGGATAGAGCGTGCCCTGGACGCAGAGCGGGCTGTCGGAATTTTGAGTTTTCAAAACCGAGGGCCACTGGCGAAATTAGGGCTGGAGAATGGGTCGGGTTTGGGTCCGTTCTGTATGAGACCCAAACCCGAACTTAACCGGTTCCTGATTTGGGTTCGAGTGCGAATCCGCTGTTTGTTTTCGAGGGTAAAATTATAAATAAAAAAAATCTACTTTTAAAAACTATTTTAAAAAATGATAGATCTAATTTTTTACTTATAAAAATCGACCAACTTTTCTATTTAGTGCTGGGAAACAACAAATTTCAAGTGAATTTTAAGCTGAATTTAGGCACGATACGTTACTAGAAACTCACGGGTGATAGTTGTAATGTGTTCTTCTTCCATTGGAAATGAACGTGATATACACATGTTCAATTTCGTTTCTGAATGAATGAGATATTCAAGTCAAAAATTGACCTAGTTCAATAGTTAAAAGGAGACCAAAAGGAGTATAAACTCTTTAGTCTCAAATTGAAAGTGGTGTGAAAAGTTGAGTATTTTAAATATGAAAAATTGAGAGCAAAGGGCTTGCCCTTAGGATACTTGGAGGGAAAGCGTGCCTCACACGCGCGCCGCTGCCGCCCGTCATCACTCGGTGCGGGTGTGGGTCACTCGACCCAGTCCCTTTTGGACTCGGCTACAGGCGGGCCCAGTCCTTTTTGGATTAGGCTAAAGGCGGCACCTAATTCGTGCGGGCACGCACAACATACCAGAACCCGAGTACCTCTCCCGACCCGCGCGAATTGCGTGAACGGTTAATGACTTCGTTCAGGAACGCTATAAGTAGCGCTCCTCTCGACTCTTTCCACAACACAGAAATTCCTCTTCACTTCCTTTCTCTTACACTGGAAATTTCTTCAAATTTTTAGACATAAATTCTTTCTGAACTGTACCTTGGCCCGTATTTTATCTTCTTCAAATTAGTGAATGTACTGAAAATTACTCCAAATTTTCAGATGTAGATTCTTTTGAACTGTGTCTTGGTCCGTATTTTGTCTACTTCCAATTAATAAAGGTACTGAACAATTTTTAGTTCGATTGTACGATCTATTTGGTAATGCTATCCAAATACCGTAAACGAGTGTTGTATCTTGGGAGACCAGCGTCCAGTACCCTGTTAGTACCTTAACGGGAGATGTAATTATCTTAATGATATTCGCTATATGCGTACCTCACTCCATATGCTGTATAATTGAACTAACGTACTTTTTGTAGAGATTATGCTGAAATATTTATCTATATAAATATTACTGCAAATATATTGTGTATATAGAGACTGATTAATACCAGTCTAATTAGTGTTTAACTAAGAAAGGAAATTGAAAGGTGGTTCTATAACTAAGAAACGTTCTAAAGAACGAAAATCTCCCACCTGATTTTCACCGACCTGGCCAATTAGATCGGTCCATCTTGAATTGGATTGTCAAGACCAACAATCTTAAGACAATTATTGTATTGAAGTTTCTAAATTTTATTGTGCTTGAATTGTAGAAAATATACATGATACTCTTCAAAAGCGTATCAGTGTGGCACTAAGAGTGTCGAAATAGACTGTGTTGTCTGCTCATTTTCCTATTCCGAAGATGGAGGATGCCGGTACTAAGAAGTTCGTCGTATGACGTTTTCTTGAATACTAAAAGGTGTATAATAAGACTGTGAACAGTCAAAGCCATAAGTCTGTTTATAATATACAAAGCTAAGGTTGAGAATCAACTCAATAAAAATGTAAAAATTTTAAAATCCAATCGAAGCAGAGAATATGAATCAAATGAATTCAGTGAGTTGTGTAGTAATTTTGGTAAAATCTACCAAACCACAACATCATACACTCCTCAGCAGAATGGGATTGCTGAAAGAAAGAACAGAACTTTAAAAGAGAGGCCAATTCCATACTCATAAGTTCTGGATCACCGCAGAACTTGTGGGGGGAAACCCTATTAACCGCAAATCAGGGTACCCCCACAAGAAAATTGGTCTTATTCCATTTAAGTTGTGACATGGAAGGCCTCTTTCAACCATTATCTCAAAATATGGGTGTGCCTTACAAATGTATCAATGTCACTACCTAAGAAGACTAAGTTGTGATCTAAAACGATGGACTGCATTTTCATAAACTATGTCTTGAATAGCAGTGCCTGCAATTTTCTGGTACATTAGTCAGAAATACCGTATATTTATGCAAACACAATTATCGAATCAAGAGATGTGTGCTCTTTGAAGACGTCTTCCCGTACAAATGGGGAAAAAATAATGCTTCTGAGAAAAGAACACAGGAAATAGAATTCAGGGACAAAGGACCCAGTGAACCAACAGTTAATGTGAAAATTGAACAAAGTAAGAGTAAGAGATCGAGACTCTCTAAATTCTTTGGTCCAAATTTCATAACATATGCGCTTGAAAGTGAGCCTCAAATATTTAAAGAGGGTACGTCTACCCAAGAAGCACAAATGTGAAAAGAAGCGGTAAACAGCGAAATAGAATCCATTCTAAGCAACCATACTTGGGAATTGACAAACTTGTCTCCTGATTGGTCATCAATAATGTATATTATTATTCACATTTTCATGGTTATTTTTGTTAAACAGTACTATTTAATTCATATATTATTTAGTGATGTGCAGACCTCCATAATCTAAGAGAAAACCTAAGAGAAGCCTAAAAGTCCACAAGAATCATGAAAATAAAGATTAATTGGGAAGATAAAGGAAGCATCTTTTCTCTTTCATTTAAATTTGGGTTTTAAATTAATTTAATTTAAAATCTAAAAGAAGAGAAGGATAAAATAAGATGAATCCTCATCTTAAATAAAGATAGAGGTGAACTTCTTTAAATCTAGTTACTTGCACAACAAGATGAAGATAAAGGGGAGAAAATCTGAATTTAATTCGGAATTAGAAATAACTTGATCTCCAAGTTATCTAGGAGATCGTCATATTTCAAAATTCAGAGATAAATTGAAGATTCTGAGGATAGATCATCAGATGGACGGACCAGAGGAGGTCACACACTAAAGCACGTGGCCAGAATCCATGCTATTGCCGCGAAAACGCGACAAAATCCGCATTTCCGCGGGCCTTTGGAGTCGGTTGGTGTGGCGATTGAGGGACATTATTGTACTGGAACTCTACTTCTCAAATCTGTCTATAAATACCCTTGAATAGTAACAGAGCAGGGCAGATCTCAGAAGCTTAAGCTTAGGATTTTCTTTAAATCCTCTTTTTTTCGAATTTTACTTGTATTTTTCAGTTTTTTTCTAGTTTGAAGAAGAATTGAAGAGAGGAAAAGACTTTGTACTGAGTTGGTGACAGATTCAATAAAAGATCCTTATTTTCTTTCAATCTCCTTTGTTACTATTTTTATTTATGTTTTTTTACTCCAATTTCCTCTTTTTTACGCAATCTTTGAATACCATGCTTAATTCCGCCATGAATATGTGTAACTAATTCTTTAGTAGCTTGCTAATCTCTCCACCAACTAAAACCTATATCTACAAAAATAAATTGATTGAACTCTATGCATGTTAGAAATCCTAGGGTAAGTAAATAATTCTTGAAGATTAGTCATGAATTGAGTTAAACTAGCTTTAGAGTATACTATTTAATAAGTATTCTTGGTTTATATTTAGATACTTTGATGGCTTAACGTTAAGTTAAAACAATTTTTCTTATGCTATACTTTGAGACTTCGATAAACCAAAGCTTAATTTTATCTGATATATTGTAATCAGGGTTTACTTTCTATCTTACTTTTCTTTCTTAAATTTGAAGCAACAAATCTAGGGTTAATCTTTTATAGGTTCAATACATATTTATTCTTGATAGACTAGTGTTTGATTATGATAGATGATTAGTTGGCAACACATGTTCTTTCTATTTAAAACTTTTGCTTACAATCGCAATTTTCTTTTCCAAGTTATTTGTTAAAGAATTCGTTCCGAGAAGGTTCCATCGCATCCTTCCCTGTGGATCGACTCGTCTAACCCTTATTACGCGATTACGTTGAGAAGAGACTATGAACCTTCTAAATTTAACTTTTTCTTTATTTTCAATTTAAATTTTCTCTTACTCAATCATCTCTTGGCAATAAACCAATAGGGAGTAAGTGAAATTTTAAAAGAAAATTAAAGCCCGATGGATCTATCGATAAGTACAAGGCTAAGTTAGTAGTCAAGGGATATTAACAAAAAGAAGGACTTGACTACTTCGATTGTAACCCCCTGCTCCCCGGTGTACGTATCTCAGTATCAGTACGTGATACGATGTACAAAAATCGATTTGACCTCCGTAGTAGTCCGATTAAGCTGATTTTAGTTTCTAAAATCATTTTCTAATATTCTAGATTTTTCAGGATTTTCTGGAATTTTTCTGGATTATTTTGGAAAATCTCCGTAGTCGGTGTCGACCGATACCGATAACTGGTCTTCCAATTTTTATTTTACAAACGAAGTAGAATTTTTAGAATCGGCTTTCACCATGTGCCTTAGAATCATGTTATCTACCTTACGGTATTTTTGGAGATTTTTCTGAATTTATTGAAAATCCGGCCAAACTGGTGTCGCCCGTATCGGCGACAGCTTCTGGGATTTTTAATGTGCAAACCGGATTGAGTTTCGACAAACCGTCTTCATATTACGTCTCAAGATAATATTCTCTATTTTCTGTAATTTTTGGATACCGTTCGGAGCTAGTCAAATTTTGGACCAATATTATAATATTAAATAAATATTTTATTATCTTTTTCTTTCCTTTCTTTTCCTTTCTCTTCTTCCTTTCTCTGGATCCTTCTCTTTCCACCGCCTAACCCAACTCCACCGCCTCTCTCTTCCCTTAAATTTCTCTCTCTCTCTCTCTCTCTCTCTCTCTTCATTACAAAACTTCCCTCTCTCTCCTCACTCTCTTTCTCTCTCTATTTCTCAATTTCTCTCCCTCCCTCTCTCTCTAAAACCAACTCTTTCCCTCTCTCTTACTCAGCCTGGGGGGGACCTGCATCATGCCCGCGCCCCGACCGGCGGCGCCACCGCCGCCGTGCCCCCGGCCGGTGCCGCCGCCGCTGCGCCGCAGCCATGGCCGGCGCCACCGCCGCCACCCCCTTTCTTTCTTCTTCCCCTTCTTCTTCTCCAATTCTTCTTCTCCTCCTTCTTTTATTGTCCAGGCCTCTCTCTCTCACTCTCCCTCTCACTCCCACTCTCCTTCTCTCTTTCCGCGGAATGAGCCGCCGCTGCACCGCCGGCGGCCGGGGCGCCGCCGGTGGGATGTCTCGCCGCCGGCCAGCGAGGCTGGCCGGCCAAGGCCTGTGCAGCAGCAGCACTGTTGTGCTGCTGCTGCTGCTTCTCAAGGGTGGGTTCGGGTAAGAACCCGAACCCCTTTAAACCCCATTGGGTTAAGTGAAACCCAATACCCGTTAACTCTATACACCCATTAACCCATTACCAATTTCATTTAAGTGATGGGTCTGGGTATTGGATCTAAATCCGACCCGTTAAGAGCCCAACCCGCATCCGAAACCCAATAAACGACGTACATACGCGAGGTGAAAACAACCTCACGCGTACGTTAAGCCTCAGTACAGTACAATACCTCCATATAGATCTGAGGTCCAGCATGAAAGCAGTACAAGAATACCTGCAGAAAGAGGTCAGTGATCATAACAGATATGAAAATAAGGATAAATAAGATAACAGTAATAAAGCACTAAAATACCTATGAATAGTCCTGATGCGGAATCTCTCATGTGACTCCAAGGCACTCTCTGAAGCTATGGTAACTCGGATCTCCAATCTGGGCATGCAAACCCAGGGTCGTCAGAAAGCGACCTAGTGAGTGGTAAAACTGAAGGAGGCAATGCACAATAATAATAGATAATACATGCTGCTGTAATAGTGATACCATATAATAAGGATATATATAAACAGTAGAAAGAGTTAAACATGGAAGCAGTGCAAAGATATAAACAGGTCAACTTTTAATACCATCACTACCTAGCGGTTATCATCAGGTCATATCTATAGTCGTGACCAGTTTATGTAATCACTAATGTTGTCTAGTGGTGACGTAATAGACATGAACATGATAGTGGTGACGTGATAGAGGTGAACATGCAGATGAGCATATGTCTGCAACAATAAAATATATGCAATACAGAACATGCATAGTATGTCACTACATACAGGGTAACAAGTACCAGGTAATGTAACAAAGTATACATGTGCAAGGAGTAGCAGATCACTACAAGAATTGTAACAGGAAACAAGTACATCATCAATGTACATGACCCGATGATATACCGGTTTAGGGATGGTATTAAAAGATGACATGGTTATATATTTCTCCTGCTTACATGTTTATATATATCTACTACTTATTATCTCCTTATTATATGGTATCACTATTCCCACATTATGTATTATATATTATTATCGTGCTTGTATTACTATATATATATATATATATATATATATATATATATATATATATATATATATATATATATATATATATATATATTACTGCCTCCTTCATTTTACCACTCACTAGGTCGCTTTCTGACGACCCTGGGTTTGCGTGCCCAGATTGGAGATCCGAGTTACCGTATTATCAGATAGCGCCTTGGAGTCACCTAGGAGATTCCTCATCGGCCTCATTCATAGGTATCCTTGTAATTCATTTCTGTTATCGTATTTATCACTGTTCTTCTTATCTGTTATGATCACTCACCCCTTTTCTGCAGGTATTCTTGTACTTCTTTCATGATGGACCTCATGTCTATATGGATGTCATGTACTGTACTGAGGCTTAACGTACGCGTGAGCGTGTTTTCACCTCGCGTATGTACGTCGCCATAACGTCCCCGTACCCTCGGGATCGGGGCGTTACATAGTGGTATCAGAGCCTAGGTTCACACCTGGTGTGGGTAACCACCTGGGTCAATGCTTGGGCTCTTACCAACAGTACAGTCAGGTACAGATTAACTGATCTGTATCTTAATTTGGGGAGTCCAGCACCGAGTACAAGAATACCATGACCTTGACGATTCATTCTTGACTCTGTTTTATTTGACTCTGTTTTATTCTTTCCTTCCTTTCAGTTGTCAATCAGAACATCCGATTTCCTTCTCATTTTCCTTGAATCGTCTTGCTTCCCATCCGATCGTGTTAGTTCACCCCATACTTCTTCATCTCGAGTTCCTTATAAATAGCAGAGTGCGCAGCGGAAGTGTCGTGGACCCGTAACCTTTCAGCTTTGGGGTTGGAAATATTGTTCTCACACCTGAATGGAAATTGCGAGGACGCAATTTTTGTAAGGTGGGGAGAAATGTAACCCCTGCTCCCGGTGTACGTATCTCAGTATCAGTACGTGATACGATGTACAAAAATCGATTTGACCTCCGTAGTAGTCCGATTAAGCTGATTTTAGTTTCTAAAATCATTTTCTAATATTCTAGATTTTTCAGGATTTTCTGGAATTTTTCTGGATTATTTTGGAAAATCTCCGTAGTCGGTGTCGACCGATACCGATAACTGGTCTTCCGATTTTTATTTCACAAACGGAGTAGAATTTTTAGAATCGGCTTTCACCATGTGCCTTAGAATCATGTTATCTACCTTACGGTATTTTGGAGATTTTTCTGAATTTATTGAAAATCCGGCCAAACTGGTGTCGCCCGTATCGGCGACAGCTTCTGGGATTTTAATGTGCAAACCGGATTGAGTTTCGACAAACCGTCTTCATATTACGTCTCAAGATAATATTCTCTATTTTCTGTAATTTTTGGATACCGTTCGGAGCTAGTCAAATTTTGGACCAATATTATAATATTAAATAAATATTTTATTATCTTTTTCTTTCCTTTCTTTTCCTTTCTCTTCTTCCTTTCTCTGGATCCTTCTCTTTCCACCGCCTAACCCAACTCCACCGCCTCTCTCTTCCTTAAATTTCTCTCTCTCTCTCTCTCTCTCTCTCTCTCTCTTCATTACAAAACTTCCCTCTCTCTCCTCACTCTCTTTCTCTCTCTATTTCTCAATTTCTCTCTCTCTCTCTCTCTCTAAAACCAACTCTTTCCCTCTCTCTTACTCAGCCTGGGGGGGGACCTGCATCATGCCCGCGCCCCGACCGGCGGCGCCACCGCCGCCGTGCCCCCGGCCGGTGCCGCCGCCGCTGCGCCGCAGCCATGGCCGGCGCCACCGCCGCCACCCCCTTTCTTTCTTCTTCCCCTTCTTCTTCTCCAATTCTTCTTCTCCTCCTCCTTTTATTGTCCAGGCCTCTCTCTCTCACTCTCCCTCTCACTCCCACTCTCCTTCTCTCTTTCCGCGGAATGAGCCGCCGCTGCACCGCCGGCGGCCGGGGCGCCGCCGGTGGGATGTCTCGCCGCCGGCCAGCGAGGCTGGCCGGCCAAGGCCTGTGCAGCAGCAGCACTGTTGTGCTGCTGCTGCTGCTTCTCAAGGGTGGGTTCGGGTAAGAAAACCCCTTAAACCCCATTGGGTTAAGTGAAACCCAATACCCGTTAACTCTATACACCCATTAACCCATTACCAATTTCATTTAAGTGATGGGTCTGAGTATTGGATCTAAACCCGACCCGTTAAGAGCCCAACCCGCATCCGAAACCCAATAAAGGTATATTTGCAGCAAACCCCTTGTACATTTCAGTATTTGCATTTTAAATATTTTTATTTACATAATTAACCCTTTTTGTATGATATAGTATTCGGACGATATCAGGAGCATCCGGACTCCGATTTGGACGATTCTGGATCCGTTGCGATCGTAGGAACGAGAGCTACTGTCCCATGACCAGTTTGTGAGTGTTTTCTTTTATAAATTTCTATTTTATTATGTTTAATGAAATTGGGTGCTTACATTAAGTAATAAATCAGGATTATAATTAATAAACAAGTAGTTATCGGTCAATCACTGTAATTAGAACATAAATGATATTTTATTGAACATAAGTGATAATATACTCATAATGTATTTTCAATAATCCATAACTTGTATATAATAATAATTATGTGATATCTACCCCATTGTAATCAATCTTATAATCTTGACGATAAATAACATATCTGACATTAGCCACTGTACCAACCCACGGACCACACTAAGACGCCACCCTTGTCTTTCTAGTACATGCATTTCAGTTACACGGATACCGTCAGGTCACGGGATATGGTCTTATAGTAGATACTGTTATTACATGTACTATCACGAGGGTATCACACCGATTCTGGCTACACATATATATTCGACTGGTACACGGATATACCATAGCACGGAGTACTACACTTCATATACTTGTTCTCATCATTACATGGATGCTCGATACACTGTTATCTCATGTTCACACGTCACTATTCCATATGCCCACCACACGAGTGTACATTCACGTATTGTTTCTATCTTATTATCATATGACTCACCGTGCATATTACACAGATTATTGTTCCATGTTACCGTATCCATGTTATATGATTGTTTCCTGTTACTGATATGGATATTCCCAATACTGGACATGAGAGCTGTTGATATGCGATATGTGGAATGTGGAATCCCACATATATTGTTCCCGTTATATTGTTCCTGTTATATTGTTCCCGTGATATTGTTCCCGTTTCATGTTATAATGTTTCCTGTTATATTGTTCTATGCTATCAACAGAGCTCAGGTCCGGTTATCATGTTACCCGTATCATGTACTGATGTGTTCTTGTTACACTGTATACTTGACATATCAGATAATAATGATAACTTGGGTATGGGGGAGACTTGACGGTTGACTAGATCTTGTCGGGTGGATGTTTGGATCCATTGTTTGTCCCACTGCAGGGGACGGGGTAGTGCTGACTACCGTCTGTTATAGCTCATGAGCTCCTGTTTATTGTTTTAGCTCATTGAGTTCCTGTTACATGTTACAGCCTTAGCGGGCTGGCCCTGGCCTCAGCAGCCAGGGGTCTGTTTAAGGCCGTGATCCCGGGTATGCACGGGATACATCCACCTGATAAGAACTCCTCGACCATGGGTTTCCAATTTACATCAATAAACAGTATACACAATAGTGACGTCGGGAACACTTGTTATTTGGTCACTCTCTCGTTTGGATAATGGTACCCGTAGGCCATGTCCGGATGGGTTCGACTGGAGTGCGGGCTCCAGTATGAACTGCCAGTGGTATGGGACACTGGAAGAGAGTGGTTGTAATACCAGGTGGTACTGATTGCTACTATTGTATAAATGACATGACTTGACCGCTACAGGTATGCTATCTTGTTACTGTTCATGATACTCTATCTGATATCATGTTACCTGTCTACTTGTTACTTTACCCGATATCATGTTCCCTGTATACTTGTTATTTTACCTGGTATATGTTACACTGTCTGTAGTGGCATACTACGCATGTTCTGCATTGCATATATTCTGGTTGCTGTATACCTTGCACACCTCATTACTGTATATGCACGACATAGTATTGTAGTTATATTGCATATGCCCACCTACATGTTCACTTATATCATGTCACCATTAGACAACATTAGTTTATAAACTGGATACAACAACAGACATGACCCGATGATATACCGGTTTAGGGATGGTATTAAAAGATGACATGGTTATATATTTCTCCTGCTTACATGTTTATATATATCTACTACTTATTATCTCCTTATTATATGGTATCACTATTCCCACATTATGTATTATATATTATTATCGTGCTTGTATTACTATTATATATATATATTACTGCCTCCTTCATTTTACTACTCACTAGGTCGCTTTCTGACGACCCTGGGTTTGCGTGCCCAGATTGGAGATCCGAGTTACCGTATTATCAGATAGCGCCTTGGAGTCACCTAGGAGATTCCTCATCGGCCTCATTCATAGGTATCCTTATAATTCATTTCTGTTATCGTATTATCACTGTTCTTCTTATCTGTTATGATCACTCACCCTTTTCTGCAGGTATTCTTGTACTTCTTTCATGATGGACCTCATGTCTATATGGATGTCATGTACTGTACTGAGGCTTAACGTACGCGTGAGCGTGTTTTCACCTCGCGTATGTACGTCGCCATAACGTCCCCGTACCCTCGGGATCGGGGCGTTACATCGATACTTATTCGTCACTAACAAGAATAACATCTATTCGGATGTTAATTGTAATTGCAGCATTGCACAGCTTAGATATCCATTAAATGGATGTCAAAACTACATTTCTAAATGGCGAATTAAATGAAAAAATATACATGGAGTAACCTGAATGATTAATAGTCAAGGGCCAAAAAAAACAAAGTGTGTAAACTGGTCAAATCTTTATACGGCCTATGACATGCCCCAAAATAATAGCATGAGAAGTTTGATAGTGTCATGATCAAAGATGGATTCACTATTAATGAATGCGACAAGTGTGTTTACACTAAAACAATTAAAAATACATGTATCATTGTTTGTCTATATGCAGATGACATGTTGATACTCGGGACTAATATTGGTGATATTAAGTCCACAAAAAGGATGCTATTCAATAACTTTGACATGAAAGATCTGAGAGTTATTGATGTAATTTTAGAAATTAAAATCACTAGAACACCAGATGAAATCAGTCTATCTCAATCTTATTACATAGACAAGATGACAGAAAGATTCAAGAAACATAAAATAAAAGAGAATACAAATCTTTTTCCCCTACACATCCACCTTCACAAGAATACATGAACTGAAAAAACGACAGTTGAAGTATTCTCATATCATCGAAAATCTAATGTATTTAATGATTGCACCAAATCCGATGTTGCTTGCAACATAAACAAATTGAGCAGGTACACTAGTAACTAGTGATGATCATTGGACTGCCCTACTACGAGTAGTGGGCTACGTGAAAAATATCAGAAATATGCCTTAAGATATGAGAAGTATCCACATTACTTGAAGGCTACAATGATGCAAATTAGATTGCAGATTCTGAGAAATTAAAATTAACTAGCGGATATATTTTTACTCTCAAAAGCGCAGCGGTATCTTGAAAATCCTCCAAACAAATTTGCATAGCCTGTTCCATAATGAAATCATAGCTTTGGATAAGGCTGGAGAAAAACAAAATATCTTCGACAATTTTTTGGGGATATACCATTATGGTCTAAACTAGTGCCCTCTATATGCATTCACTGTGATAATCAAGCAACAATATCTAGGGCACAAAACTTTGTATATAACGGTAAGTTTTGATAAATTTGTAGACATAACACCATTTGACAGTTGCTCTCAAATAAAATTATCTCTATTGACTTTGTATCGTCAAAGGATAACCTAATAGATTTGTTTACTAAAGGTTTGAGTGGAAAGCGTATAAACTGCGCATCGAAGGGAATAGGGTTAAAAATCTAACCATACTAAGTCAGCTCAATGGAAACCTCACTTAGTGACTGGAGATCTTACAAACTAAGTTTAATAGAAAAAACTAGTTATGATTGTCTTTGCGACTAAGCACTTAGGAGTTTGACTCCAACCGATTCTTATGGTGCACCCAAGTGCTTTCTACAATTGAATTTAGGATAAACTTAATACTTTTAATGATACCTATAGCTTATCATCAAAACAAGTGGGTGGGGTAGAGTAGACTACTCTTAATGAGACGTTGACCTATGTGAATGTAGAGCTAGGTTGGCTCTTTGGGAGTCTCTATGAAGGTTGTGATTTTCTAAACATACTCTCTGATATCAAGAATGTCCAGGGCCAAAAAGAACACAACCGAGAAACAAAATTGATTTTAGAAAGTTACTATGTGAGGCCTGTTGACTTGGTTTACATAAACAATTGACAGTTCAAGACTTAGTTCATTGATTGGCCAGTAAGTCTGATAAGACTTTCGATATAAAAGGTTTAAGGCCTAGTTCACCCATCCTGATGCAGTTTTCTTTCTTAAAGTACCTTTTAATATAGAGTCAGTTTCATAGTGTGTTTATTTTCTTGAATCTCCATTCATTGTGGGAGATTGTTAGGAACAAGAAATTTCTAGTGAATTTTAAGCTGAATTTAGATATGATCCGTTGCTAGAAATACATGAGTGATGGTTGTAATGTGTTTTCCTTCCATTGGAGATGAACGTGGTACATTCAAGTTCAATTCTGTTTCTGAATGAATGAGATATTCAAGTCAGAAGTTGACATAATTCAATAGCTAAAAGGGGATTAAAAAGAGTAGAAATTTTTTAGTCCCCACATTGGTAGTGGTGTGAAAAGTTGAGCGGTTTAAATATGAAAAGTTGAGAGCTAAGGGCGTGCCTTTAGGGTACTTGGAGTTTTCGCACGCGTTTAGGTGAAACCATGGCAACACGCGCGCGCTCGCCAGTGCCCGTGCCGATGCGGGTCCAGGTCGCGCAGCCCAGTCCTTTTTGGACCAGGCTACAAATGTGCGAATGCAGATACGGGTCGACCTTGTACCCGATTCGTGCGGGTGTGAGCACGCGAAGCATACCTGAACTCGAGTACTTCTCCTGCCCGCTTCATATTGAAGCGGGCGCATTAATGGTTAACGGCCGTTGGCTGCAGAATGTTTCAAACACAGAACCGTTCGGATGATTATGTCAAATTGTTGCAATGATTCTGTCTGAATCGTTGCAACTGCACAGAAATCGCTTCAACTGCTCATTCAAGAACGCTATAAATAGTGCTCATCTCTACTATTTCCAACACACAACACACATAACAAATCTGAGTTCTAACTCAGACAAAAATTTCTCTTCCCTTCCTTTCTCTTGCACTAGAAATTCCTCCAAAATTTTCAGATATAAATTCTTTCTGAATCGTATTTTGGTCTATCTTTTGTTACTTCCAGTTAGTAAATGTACTGATCAATTTTTGGTTTGACTGTACGGTCTAGTGCCATCCAAATACCGTTGAGGAGTGTTGTATCTTGGAGACCAGTGTCCAGCAGCTCGTTAACACCGTAACGGGGGACATAATTGTCTTGAAGAGATTTGCCATATGCATACCTTACTCTATATGCTGTATAATTGAACAACATTCTTTTTGCGGGGGTTATGCTGGAATATTTATCTATATAAATACTATTGTATTTATATTGTGTATATAGAGACTGATTAACACCAGTCCAATTAGTGTTTAACTAACGAAGAGAATTGAAAGGTGATTCTGTAATGAAAGAACGTTCTAACGAATGAAAAAAAATCCCACATGATTTTTACTGACCTGGCCAATTAGATTGGTTCATTTTGAATTGAACTGTCAAGGCTAACGATCTTAAGATAATTATTGTATTAAAGTGTTAACTTCTATTGTACTGAATGATGCTGAAGTACCTGAAACCCTTGAAATACTTTAGAACTATCAAAGAGACTTCAGATATTTCGAGTCCTTAATAGTAAACAAATAACCCTTTAGCATTAACATTCGAGTTGTTTAAAATTCTACATTTCCTATAAAATATTTGTCTCCACGTTTTCTTCCCAGAAAATAGGCGTAGGCGTAGCTCGAAACATGCCCTTGACTACTAAGCTTTTCTTCACTCCGCCACCGATCTATCTGTCCCCTTAACTAATGCGGAATGCCAACTTCTGGTGACTGGCCCGCGGCGGGGTGCCACCACTGTGGGCGTATCGGTCACTGGAAGGTGGCCTACCGTGTCGAACTTCTCTGCTTCGTCTGCAGGAGTACATGCCACAAAGCCAACATCTGCTCCTGTAGGGCGGAGGACCGATCTCATAGCTCTAGGAGCCTTGCTGGAAGAGTACTGTATATGGGGCACTCTACAGTCGTTGTGAGCGATACAGAAGACATTTTGTTTCGGGTAGCCCTCTCTAAACATATGATCGCCGATCTACTTGTCGGGAAGCAGATCATACTTTGTCTTCTGTTGGATACGACCGCGGAAGAGGGAGGGAGTAGTAGCTGCGAGCGGCCATCTCCGTTGTGTTCCCTGCCTCTGCAAGACGTAGCATGAAGGCGAGCGAGGTGGAAGTGCTATCGGGATCTGGTTCTTTGGAGGGCGATGTCGTAGCTGCCTCAGTTGAAGTGGGTGGACAAATACCGATGAGGGATGTTTGAGCGCCTGATCCGCCGTCAACCTCCACAGTGGGTGGGTTCTTCATCTGTTCTCCGACCGGCGATGGGTAAGGCGGCGATGCCTGAGCGGCAAGTGGAGGGAGTCGAGGGGAGCAGTCTGACTGATGAGACTACTCGGAGTTTGGCGGCCATCGAAGGCGGCGTGAGGACTATGCATCAGCATTAGACAACACCCAGTGGGATGAACGTCGAAGCCAACCTGTCAGGTGCGGAGCACGAGGAATCTTTTCAAATTTGATTCCTTTGCCGCCAAATCCGAACGTTGATGAATCTCTAATCAACGCGGGCAAAGGAGAAAGCAGGTTATCGGGCTCTAGAGGGACCAGCGAGACCATACAATTTGTCTTCTGGATACTTCTACAACAATCGCCATATTTCCAAACAAGAGAGTAGATTTTTGTGCCCGCAATGCACATGACAAAAATGGATAACATTATAAAGGATGGTGTTAGATTAAATCTAAATCAAAATCAAAATAAAAACAAATGCCAAACACGTAAATTTAACGAGGTTCTGATCAAGTCCTGCTGCATCTTCGGACTGCAACGGATAGAAAAAAATTACAAAGTATAGAAGAGATTCACAGTCACAGATTATAAATACAAAATAGATTCACGGTTCACATTTAGATTTCAGAACCACGATGAAGAGTCCAAAGAGCTGCAGGGAAGCAGAGGCAGAAGGAACCCAGGATCATCGAATATTGTTAGTGTGTTTCTATGTCAAATCTCTGGATATTCTTTTCTCAATATTTCATTGTTTAAGTATATAAAAGAAATACAACTTCTGTAAAATTTCATTTTCTGAACATCATCAAGCCAAGTAATTATTTTTATTTTCAAAATAAAAGTGGAAGTATTTATAGCAAATGATGCTGTGACATCTCAATAAATAACTGGATTCAACATGACTTGAAATGTTCCGTAAATTGCACAATATCGAACAAAATGATAACAACAATTTATGACTAATAGCTGCAAAGCATATATCTCTAGACAAAATGCGTGGTTCACACACACACACACACATTATAGACTTCATAGGGGATTGGATATTGTTCAACAGCAACAGCATCATTGTATTGGAACATCTCTTTGAATACATCACAGCAGGCTGCGTATTACAAGAAACATTCAGGCAGGGACTGCAGGCATGAGAGTTACCTCCACATTGTCATGAACCCCCTGCAGTAGCAGTTCGCCATCATACTGAACGACCTTCCTCTTTTTGGCGGCCCTCAGAGTACCAACCAGTGCTTCAAATATGTTTGCACACCTATCATCATTGAAAAGCACTCCGAATTTCACCTATAATATAGATAGAACGAAATGCGCACTTGTAAGACTGGTAAAACACGATACCCTTTTAAGAAGGCAGAACTTGAAAAAAAAAAAAAAAAAACAGAGTGGGAGTTTAAACAGCTAGTTTGATTCAAGTCATCTTAAGACAAACAATTTCAGTGAAATGTAGGCTTGGACCTCAACAATCTACAAGCAACAGACTTCATAGGTATCATTAGCAGCAGTCTGAAGCATTTGAAACAATGAAATGCAGGGAAAAATGTGTAGGGTAGAAAAATCTGATCATTGGTGATGGCTGCGTGATGGAAAAGAAAAGAAAAAGTGAACTGATGTGTTATAGGAAGAAAATATTCAGTGCACAAGCTGCTAATTTTTCACTGAATTAGTTGCTAACTGTTATCTGTAATCAGAAGACTTGACATGTGCGTGTAATGTTACAATGCGTCTAGGTGTAACTAAATTAAGTTACACATAGCTCTTTCCACCACACAAAAATTTTGTTTGGTGAGATGCAAACAAAATTTAATGTGAGTGGTCCCAGAAGGTATTTAAAAAATATATTTGAGTGGTGGAAAGATGTGTGTGTAGCTTACTTAGTTACACCTATGTGTATTATAACTCTACCATATATATATATATATATATAGAGAGAGAGAGAGAGAGAGAAACTTGTGTCCTTCTAAAAGGATTTGAACCCGAGTCTTTCTCACTCAAATTCAACCCTCCTACATTTGAATACAAGATCCACTCCGTTGAAGTTAATCTATTTATTTCAAGTATCTATAAGCCAAAATTAAGTATTTTGAATATTTTTTGTCCATGCATCAAGTAGGAGGAAAATAGACGGTCTAAATAGTGAGTTGGTTAGTTTAATGGTGTAGAACATTTGAAACGTAACTAAATTGGTTTGTAAGGGTTTTTAAATGTTTAGATCATAATCAAATAGCCAGTTAGAGAATTTGTATGTCTAAAGACATAAATCTAACCAACTCATTACTTTTGGCCGTCCATTTTGCGTCACTTAATAGATAGGCAAAAAGTATTCAAAACATTTAATTTTCAGTTTATAGATACTTGAAATAATTTAGATCAACTTCAACGGAGTGGATCTTGTATTCGAATGTCGGAGAGTTGAATTTGAGCATGAAGGATTCGAATTCAAATTCTTTTGGAAGGACACAAGTCAGTCTCTCTCTATATATATTTTGAAACCTAAAAAAAATTGATTTGTAGGGGTTTTAAATGTTTAGATCATAATCAAATGGCCGGATCGAGAATTTGTATTTCTAAAGACATATCTAACCAACTCATTACTTTCGGTCGTCTATTTTGCGCCGCTTGATAGATGCGCAAAAAATATTCAAAACACTTGATTTTTATTTATAAATACTTAAAATAATATAAATCAATTTCAACGGAGTAGATCTTGTATTCGAATGTCGGAGGGTTGTATTTGAGTTGAAAGGATTCAGACTCAAATCCTTTTGGAAGGACACAAGGCTATCTCTATTTATATATATATGTGTGTGTGTGTATATATATAGAAGAATCTGTACCTCAGCCGCAAGCTGAGAGAGACTCTCTCAGCTGATGCAACATGGCTAAATTTCAATCACAATTTTTGATGATGGTACCATGATCGTAGTTTTTTATGAGAATTGTGATTAAGTCGCAGTGTTTTTATGAGAACTGGTACCATGGTCGCAGTCTTTTCTAAGGACTGCGACCAAAGACTGCGACTAAAGTCGCAGTCCTTTTCCGCAGTTTTTTTTGAGAACTGCTACCATGATCGCAGTCCTAATTACACTGAAAATATATGATTTTTTAGGATTGCGACCATGTCACAGTGGACTACGATCATGTTGCAGTAAGTTGCGACCATATTGAAGTGAAAGCTAAGAGAGTCTCTCTCAGCTGACGGCTGAGATACATTTCTATCTCATATATATATATATATATATATATATTATATATATATATATATATATATATATATATATATATATATATATAGGAGAGAGAGACTTGTGTAGTTCCGGAAGGATTGGAGCCCGAATCCTTCCCACTCAAATACAACTATACATCATCCGAATACAAGATCCATTCCGTTGAAATTGATTTATATTATTTCAAGTATTTATAAATCAAAATTTTAGTATTTTAAATACTTTTTACCCATGCATCAAGTAGGGAAAAAATAGACGGCCTAAATAGAGAATTGGTTAGTTTAATGGTGTAGAACATTTAAAACCTAACAAAATTTGGTTTGTAGGAGTTTTTAAATGTTTAGATCTTAAACAAATGACCAGATCGAGAATTTGTATATATAAAGACATAGATTTAACTAACTCACTACTTTAGGCCGTCCATTTTGCTCGCTTGATGGATGGGCAAAAAGTATTCAAAACACTTGATTTTTTTATTTTTTTAGTTATTTTAAATAATATAGATCAACTTCAAATGAGTGGATCTTGTATTTGAATTTCAGATGTTAGTATTTGAGTGAGAAGAATTCAGGCTCGAATCCTTTCGGAACTACACAAGTCTATCTCTCTCTCTCTCTCTCTCTCTATATATATATATATATATATATATATATATATATATATATATTTGATTCATGACACTAGTCACTCAATCCCGAATACGACTACCTAATTGTATTGTGATATCGATAAGGTTAATGTTACTGAAATAGTTGGGACAAATATGGATATATTGACTCATGTTCATGTTATCCTGTTTAATTATATAAATACTAAACCCGTCGGCCCCTCCCTGTATGTATGTGTGTGTATATATATAGACTTGTGTTATTCTGGAAAGATTCGAGGCCGAATCCTTCCCAGTCAAATACAACCTTACGACATTCAAATACAAGATCCACTCTGTTGAAATTAATCTACATTATTTCAAATAACTAAAAATCAAAAATCATGTATTTTGAATACTTTTAGTCCATCCATCAAGTAGACACAAAATGGACTGCTAAAAATAGTATATTGCTTAGATATATGTCTTTAGACATACAAATTCTTGATCTGACCATTTCATCATGATCTAAACACTTAAAAACCCTCATATACCAAATTTTGTTAGATTTCAAATATTCTACATTGTTAAACTAACTAACTCACTATTTCGATCGTTCATTTTATGTTTACTTGATGGATTGGAAAAAAGTATTCAAAATATACGATTTTTTATTTTTAGTTACTTGAAATAATGTAAATTAACATCAGCAGAGTGGATTTTGTATTCAGATGTCGTAGGGTTGTATTTGAGTGGGAAGGATTCGACCTCGAATCCTTCCGGAATAACATTAGTCTATATATATATATATATATATATATATATATATATATATATATATATATATATTTAGACTTGTGTTGTTACGGAAGGATTCAAGCACGAATCTTTCCCACTCAAATACCATGTTACGACAGTCAAATATAAGATCCACTCCGTTAAAGTTGATCTATATTATTTAAAGTAATTAAAAATAAAAAATCAAGTGTTTTGAAAAAATTTTGTCCATCCATTAAGTAGGTGCAAAATGGACGACGGAGTTGGCTAGTTTAATGGTGCAGAATATTTGAAACCTAACAAAACATTAGTATGTATGAGTTTTAAATGTTTAGATCATGATCAAATGGTCGGATCGAGAATTTGTATGTTTAAAGACACAAATTTAGGCAATATGTTATTTTCTGTCATCCAATTTACACCTACTTGATGGATGAGAAAAAGTATTCAAAACACACATATATATTGAAGTCATCCGAGTATCCGAGATTGCTTAGTGCACCCCAACTAATCTCATGGGTCTCGTGTGTTGTCTGCTGCAACACAGAACAGGTAAATCCTAATTTTTACATAAGTGAGACTAAATGCCCATTAAGGGATTCGCATTGGTGATCTATTGGGGAGCAAACCACGATATAACCAGTCGAGTGCACCCTTAAGGGCATACACACGTGCGCGCGCACACACACATATAGACTTGTGTCGTTTCAAAAGGATTCGAGATCGAATCCTTCCAACTCAAATACAACCTTACGACATCTGAATGCAAGATACACTCTGTTAAAGTAGAACTACATTATTTCAAGTAACAAAAAAAAATAAAAAAAATCATGCATTTTGAATTCGTTTTGCCCATCATCAAGTAGGCCAAAATGGAAGACCGAAATAGTGAGTTAGTTTAACGGTGTAGAATATTTGAAATCTAATAAAAATTGGTGTGTGAGAGTTTTTAAGCGTTTAGATCATAATAAAATGGTCGGATCGAGAATTTGTATGTCTATAGACGTAAAACTAAGCAATATGTTATTTTTGGTCGTCTATTTTGCGCCTATTTGATGGAAGGGTAAAAAGTATTCAAAATACATGATTTTTTATTTTTAGTTACTTGGAATAATGTAATACCCCGTTTCCGGAATACGTACTTAGTTGCGTATTCAGCTTTTCGATCGTATTTTTCGATTTACTTCCCGTATTTGACCGATTTTAATTTCAAATATCATTTTCTAAAATATTAGATTTTATGAGAATTTCTGGAATTTTCTAGAATTTAAATGAATTCTTCAAACCGGTGTCGACCAGTGCCGCTGATCGATTCCCAAATTTTTATCTTACAAACTGTTTAGAAATTCTAGAAGATTCTTTAGACATTTCTGCTTAGAATAATATTCCTTACTTAAATACTTTTTCTGAAGATTTTACGAATTTATGGATATCCCACCGGAGTCGGCAGAAGACTGATTCCAGTATTTTTATTTCACAAACAGTTAGGAATTTCTAGAAAGTCCTTTAGGCATTATTTCTTAGAATCATACTTCTCATCTAAATCCTTTTTCTGAGAGTTTTATGAATTTATGAAAATTCTTTCGGAGTCGGTAGGTAACTGATTCCGGGATTTTTAACTTAAAAACTATAAAGTATTTCTTCAAATGGATTTCACTATAGGTCTTCATATATTATTATTGATTTTTGGTAAAAAATTACGAGTCGTTCCGAGATACTTGAATTTCGGACGATTTCGGTATTTTCCGAAATGTTTTCCCGCATACTCGACTTTAACCCGGGAATCCGTGTTTTCAATATTTTAATTTTTCAAGTTAGAGAAAATATCTTCTCTTTTTATAATTCCTTCTCCTTTTTCCTTTTTCTTTTTCCTTTCCTTCTTTCCTTCCAACAAATTCTCAAAATATCTCTTCCAAAATATCTTTTCCTCCAAAATATCCCCATTAATGCACCTCTCTCTCTCTCTCTTCCCCATGGCCGGCCAAGTGGCCAAGGAGAGTGACACCCATCCATCTCCTATTTTGCAATTAAACCCCTCCCTTCTACATAATTACATCTCCTTTACAAAAATCAAAACCTATATAAATCCTTTCCTTTACAATTCCTTTCTCTTTTCTTCACTTCAACAAAATTCTCACCTTCACAAAATCCTTCTCCATCTCCAACTCAAACCCTAACTCCCAAACAACACCCAAGTCTTCATCTCCATCTCAAGCAACTACCACTTCGTTGGATTGGGATCGTCCGCAAGATCGTCGAGGATCACTTCGGCGCTTTTCGTCAACCTCGAACTCTTCGGAACTCGTAAAAGTTCAAATCGATCGTTCGAAGTGAGTATAATTACTCACCAAGACTTGCAATCTTCCTTGTATACTTGTGTTGACAAATCATGTCCCCTTAAGTCATCAAAATCATATTTTTAGCTATCAAAAATAACCACCACAAAAATCTGATTTTTGACCTAACAGCAGCATTTTTCAGAACTTCGGTCGACCGGCCCAAGGGGGGCAGTCGACCGATGTGCACAAACGTGCACAGTTTTGAGTAGGCGGTCGACCGGTTCACCAACCAGTCGACCGGTAGAAAACCTGGAGCTCACGGCCCTGTATCGGTCGACCGGCAGTCGACCGACAGGCGACCGGTAGTTATATCTCCGGTCGACCGGCAGTCGACCGGAAGTCGACCGACCAAACCTGGAGCTCACGCATTTTGTCCGGTCGACCGGCAGTCGACCGGCAGTCGATCGTTAACCTGTTTTTGGGCAAAAATTGTTGGTTCTTTTATGAATTGGATTTTACCCTTGCTTCACATATGATATACTATTCTTGTTCATGCTTTATGATTTGTACTACATGACATGTTACTTGATGGACCTCATGACTTGTTACTTCTTGACTCGTTATCATATATTCTCATTTTAGGACTTGTTAAATATGAAATATCTCCATCTCTTCATGCTATCACTTAAACACCAAGCATGATACACTCGACTATTTTATAAAATGGACCAACTTACACATGGGACGGGGGAAATATGCGGATATCGGTATGTGTTCGTGTTTACAGTGGTATTAGGTTAATTGTACAATTATATTCCGGTCTGACCTGAGGGCCTCCAGGGGACCGAGGGGAGTGCTTGCTCCCTATTCCTGAATACTGTCATGACTAAGGGCATACATAAGACCCTCCTGTTAGGCCTTGCGGCTGGTTCCGTCATCAAGCAACGGAACACCCTGGACCGTGGTCCCGGGCATGTACGGGACCCACTGTAAACATAGTTCGTCGATACAACCGCTGTTTCCAATAACAAACTTGCTTTACTAGGATATGGATCTATGTGTTCTGGGACGCTGGGTCACATAGCTAGATATCACAGTAAGACAAGTAATAATAATTATAGACTTAATTTGTACATTCATTGCATTATGGCTTTACCTTATTATGTTTTCATCACTTGTTAGTCGATGCTATTTATTACTGTTCCATCTTCTTTATTCCTGTCCCTTAGCCACTTGGCTACAGTTGTTTACTATTATATGTCTTGATTCCTTGGATTTGCATATTCAGATTCTGAGGCTTGGAACGAAGTGGAGCCATCCACAGAGGACCAGGCTTATTTCAGTGAGCAGGCTGACCAACTCTAGTTCCCTCGTGCCAGACTCTTCCTTTCGGCTCACGAATCTTCATCCATTACGTGAGCATCTTGTGTACATGTTTGTATATTGTCTTTTTGGACTTGAATATGATAAATAACACTTGTAAAGTGTATTACTTTATCATAGTTTGTATAACTTGTACTTGTATCTTGTAAGTTGGCATATGAATACACCACGCTTTGTGTTGTACTCTGATTCCTTATTGTACTTTTATGCTTAGCGTATATACGTGGGGGCTTCTTCTGACCTACATATATACGTCGCAGTGACGTCCCCGTATCCGTGGAATCGGGGCGTTACAGGTTGGTATCAGAGCTTAGGCTCTCACACCTAAAAGTACAATCAAGTGGCAAATTCTAGTAATTTGCGAATGCCAACTACAATGTACAGAGTTATCAAGTCCTTCTTGATTCCGTCCTTGATTCATTTCCTTGTGTTCTAAACTCCTTCCATCCATTTGTTTCCAATTCCAGTTATCCTATTCCAATTCGGTATGGAGAGACGATCGGGTCGTAACAATATCGGGCAAGTACCGAATGGACCTGTAGGAGGAGAGAATGCCGATGTCCTGAGAGTTATTCAGGCCATGATGGAGAACCAGCAGCAGCAGACTGAACTCCTCAGGCAGGAGTTAGCAGCCCCGAAGGAGCAGAGACCGGGAAACATTTCAGATTTCCGACGGCTGCAACCAGCAATTTTCACAGGAGGAGAGAAGCCATTGGATGCTGAGCAATGGCTGACGGACACCACTGATTTGCTGAATGCAGCCCGTGTCCCGAAGGAGAACCAAGTAGAGGTTGCTAAGATTCAGCTGAAAGACATAGCTCGAACTTGGTGGTTAGCCGAGGAGGCCCGCTTGGAGAAGCCTGTCACTTGGGACACGTTCTCCAAGAGTTTCTACAGCCGATTCTTCCCTGCTACGGCGCAGAAAGATATGGAGGAGCAATTCATCAGACTCCAGCAGTGGAACAAGTCCGTGGATGAGTATGCCGCGGAATTCCTTAGACTCAGCCGCTTTGCTCCTTACATGGTGACGGATGAGGAGAAGCGAGCAAGCAGGTTTCAGCAGGGCCTACAGATGGACATTCAGATGTTCCTAATGCCCCATCATCTGAAGACCTATGCAGAAGTTCTCACCATCGCTCGAGAGGTGGAGCGTGGGTTTGAGAAGAAGCAAGGAGACCAGATGAGGAATCAGGCCATGAAGAGGCCGTTTGTCCCAATGGGAAGAGGAGGACCATACAGAGCAGCAAAGGTTCTGGCAAGACCACCATTCAGACCAGCTCCTTATCAGATGGCTCAATCAGGTCCTATCTGCAATTATTGTCAGAAACCAGGTCACACTCAGCAGAACTGCCGTAGAGCAAATGGGTTGTGCTTGGTGTGTGGTTCCCGAGATCATTCTGTCGAGGCTTGTCCACACAGGAGGATGGGGATTGCCAATCAGACTATGCCAGCACTTCCAGGACCCAGTGGACAGAGAGTGCTGCCAGGGCCACTTGGGCAGAGGAACCAGGGACCAGTGATGAGGAGAGCTCTCCCCCTTCCTCCACAGCAGATTGTTCGTCCAGTGCAGAGAGGAGCCAGGACTGCAGCAGGGCGTGGTAGAGGTCAGGCTTACAACCTGACAGAAGCAGAGGCTGAGGCTTCTGAGGAGGTGATTACAGGTAACATCAGAGTACATTCACTACCTGTTCTCGCTCTCTTCGATTCAGGTGCATCCCACTGTTATATCTCAGATAAATTTGTGGCTTTACATTCTATACCTGTTAGATCATTAGACCACAAATGGGAGATAAGTACAGGGAATGGGGTAGTTATATCTTCTCAGGCTTGTACTGATTGTCCAGTAGAACTTTGTGATAAGACTTTGGCCATAGATATGCTCGTACTAGACACCAAAGGGTACGACGTAATCTTAGGCATGACCTGGCTCAGTCAGTACTATGCAGTTATTGATTGTAGGGAGAAGAAGATTAATTTCAGAATCCCTCATCAACCGGAGTTCCAATTTAGTGAAGAAGTGAAGTCTACCAAGGGAAAGACTCAGATGACTACTTCGGAGGTTCAGAAGCAGAAGGTACCGGTGTGGGATGAATTCCCAGAAGTGTTTGCTGAGATTTCAGGACTGCCACCAGAGAGAATGATTGAGTTCTCCATTGACACAGTTCCAGGAGCAGCTCCTATATCCAAGGCTCCGTACAGGATGGCACCGACGGAGTTAGAAATTCTGAAGAAGCAGCTGTAGGAGTATTCAGATAAGGGATTGATTCGGCCAAGTACATCACCATGGGGAGCTCCAGTGCTATTGGCAAACAAGAAGGATGGTGGTAAGAGACTTTGTATTGACTATAGGGAGTTGAACAAAGTTACCATCAAGAACAAGTATCCCTTACCCAGGATTGATGATCTGTTTGATCAGCTTCATGGAGCCCGTGTATTCTCTAAATTGGATTTACAGTCGGGTTACCATCAGCTAAGGGTGAAGAAGGAGGATATTCTGAAGACTGCATTCAGGACCCGTTATGGCCACTATGAGTTTCTAGTGATGCCTTTCGGAGTCACTAATGCCCCTGCAGTTTTCATGGACTTGATGAACCGAGTGTTCTCGCCCTATCTGGATCAGTTTGTTGTTGTTTTCATAGATGACATCCTGATCTATTCAAAGAACAACAGGGAGCATGCAGAACACTTGAGGATTGTGTTGCAGACTCTACAGCAGGAGCAGCTTCATGCCAAGAGGAGCAAGTGTGATTTCTGGTTGGACAGCATAGCTTTCCTTGGACATATGGTTTCAGCAGAAGGAATTTCAGTTGATCCCAGCAAAGTCCAGGCAGTAAAAGATTGGCCAGTTCCGAGGACGGTGACTGAGATTAAGAGTTTTCTTGGACTAGCCGGATATTACAGACGCTTTGTCCAGGATTTCTCTAGGATTGCAGCTCCGTTGACCCAGCTCACCCGGAAAGGAGTAAGGTACATATGGACAGAGGAGTGTACCGCAGCATTTGAGCAATTGAAGCATAGGCTCATTTCAGCTCCAATCTTGAGGAGTCCCTCAGGGAGAGGAGGGATGGTCATATTCAGTGATGCATCGGGAAAAGGCCTGGGATGTGTACTTATGCAACATGATCATGTTATCGCATATGCATCTAGGCAACTGAAGCCTCATGAGAGGAATTACCCAACTCATGACTTGGAGTTGGCAGCTGTGATTTTTGCCTTGAAGATTTGGAGGCACTACCTTTTGGGAGATAAAGTGCTGATATACACAGATCACAAGAGCCTCAAGTATATCTTTTCACAGAAAGAGTTGAACATGAGGCAGAGGCGGTGGTTGGAGCTTATGGCAGACTATGATATTGACTTGCAATATCATCCAGGCAAGGTCAATACAGTTCCAGATGCACTGAGCAGGATGCCAGAGAACAGGGTGCTAGTCCAAATCACTCAGCAGAAGGAGTTGATTCGAGATTTCATCAGATTGGATTTGATGTTGGTGCAAGGAACTGAGAAGGCAGGGCAGCTCATGGCTTTACAGATCCAGTCATCATTGATTGATGAGATCAAGGAAGCTCAGAAGGAGGACCCCAGATTACAGATATTTCGAGCTCAGGTGGAGGCTGGATTGAGGACTGATATCTGTATCCATCCAGATGGTGCTTTGTATTTTGGAAGCAGGCTTTGTGTTCCCCAAGGAGAAGTCAGACAGAAGATTTTGGAGGAAGCACACAGTTCAGCTTATTCCATACACCCGGGGGGAACCAAGATGTATCAGGACTTGAAGAAACACTTTTGGTGGAATGCCATGAAGAGGGAGATAGCCCAGTTTGTTGCCAAGTGCTTGGTGTGCCAGCAGATAAAGATAGAGCACCAGAGGTCAGCTGGACTTCTACATCCTTTACCGATACCCGAATGGAAGTGGGAACACATCACTATGGATTTTGTCACAGCATTACCTCGCAGTTTCAAAGGTAATAATGCTGTGTGGGTTATCATTGATCGTCTCACCAAGTCAGCTCACTTCATACCATTCCGGGTAGGTCAGACAACAGAGGTTCTGGCAGACAAGTATATGAAAGAGATAGTTCGTCTACATGGAGTTCCAGTCAGTATTGTTTCAGATAGAGACACCAGATTCAGATCTCATTTCTGGGAGAGTCTCCAAGAGGGTCTGGGAACTCGTCTGAAGTTCAGTACATCATATCATCCTCAGACAGACGGACAATCTGAGAGGACTATCCAGATCCTTGAAGATATGCTTAGAGCCTGCATGATAGAGTTCAAGGGATCATGGGAAGACCATCTTCATCTAGCTGAGTTTTCTTACAACAACAGCTATCAAGCCAGTATTAAGATGGCACCCTTTGAGGCATTGTATGGGAGGAAATGTAGGTCACCGATTTGTTGGGATGAAGTCGGTGAGAGGAGTCTTTTGGGACCTGAGATCCTAATGCAGACAACAGAGAAAGTCAGGATTATCAGAGATCATCTCAGGGCAGCTCAGAGCAGACAGAAGAGTTGGGCAGACACACGGAGGAGGCCATTGGAATTCCAGATTGGAGATCATGTATTCTTGAGGATATCACCTACCAAGGGAGTAATCCGGTTTGGTATTCGTGGAAAGTTGAGCCCGAGATATATCGGCCCATTCGAGATTTTGGAGCGAGTGGGAGATGTGTCTTACAGATTGGCCTTACCTCCATCTTTGGACGGTGTGCACAATGTTTTCCACGTATCTCAGTTGAGGAAATATGTAAGGGATGATAGTCATGTTCTGGATCACTCCGAGCTGGAACTACAGCCGGACTTATCATATCAGGAGCAGCCGATGACCATTTTGGATAAGAGTGTGAAGACACTGAAGAACAAGGCTATACCTTTAGTGTTGGTGTCTTGGAACCGGCACGCGCCAGGAGAGGCCACTTGGGAACGAGAGGATGTTATCCGAGAGCGTTATCCTCAACTCTTCGCATCTTGATTGGTAAGACTCTTTCCTTCAATTCTTCTCAACTGTTATTTTCCATCTTATCCTTCTCTATATCTGTTACCTTTCCTGTTACCTTTCACTTTACGAAATTTCGAGGACGAAATTTTTGTAAGGTGGGTGGATTGTAATACCCCGTTTCCGGAATACGTACTTAGTTGCGTATTCAGCTTTTCGATCGTATTTTTCGATTTACTTCCCGTATTTGACCGATTTTAATTTCAAATATCATTTTCTAAAATATTAGATTTTATGAGAATTTCTGAAATTTTCTAGAATTTAAATGAATTCTTCAAACCGGTGTCGACCAGTGCCGCTGATCGATTCCCGAATTTTTATCTTACAAACTGTTTAGAAATTCTAGAAGATTCTTTAGACATTTCTGCTTAGAATAATATTCCTTACTTAAATACTTTTTCTGAAGATTTTACGAATTTATGGATATCCCACCGGAGTCGGCAGAAGACTGATTCCAGTATTTTTATTTCACAAACAGTTAGGAATTTCTAGAAAGTCCTTTAGGCATTATTTCTTAGAATCATACTTCTCATCTAAATCCTTTTTCTGAGAGTTTTATGAATTTATGAAAATTCTTTCGGAGTCGGTAGGTAACTGATTCCGGGATTTTTAATTAAAAACTATAAAGTATTTCTTCAAATGGATTTCACTATAGGTCTTCATATATTATTATTGATTTTTGGTAAAAAATTACGAGTCGTTCCGAGATACTTGAATTTCGGACGATTTCGGTATTTTCCGAAATGTTTTCCCGCATACTCGACTTTAACCCGGGAATCCGTGTTTTCAATATTTTAATTTTTCAAGTTAGAGAAAATATCTTCTCTTTTTATAATTCCTTCTCCTTTTTCCTTTTTCTTTTTCCTTTCCTTCTTTTCCTTCCAACAAATTCTCAAAATATCTCTTCCAAAATATCTTTTCCTCCAAAATATCCCCATTAATGCACCTCTCTCTCTCTCTCTTCCCCATGGCCGGCCAAGTGGCCAAGGAGAGTGACACCCATCCCATCTCCTATTTTGCAATTAAACCCCTCCCTTCTACATAATTACATCTCCTTTACAAAAATCAAAACCTATATAAATCCTTTCCTTTACAATTCCTTTCTCTTTTCTTCACTTCAACAAAATTCTCACCTTCACAAAATCCTTCTCCATCTCCAACTCAAACCCTAACTCCCAAACAACACCCAAGTCTTCATCTCCATCTCAAGCAACTACCACTTCGTTGGATTGGGATCGTCCGCAAGATCGTCGAGGATCACTTCGGCGCTTTTCGTCAACCTCGAACTCTTCGGAACTCGTAAAAGTTCAAATCGACCGTTCGAAGTGAGTATAATTACTCACCAAGACTTGCAATCTTCCTTGTATACTTGTGTTGACAAATCATGTCCCCTTAAGTCATCAAAATCATATTTTTAGCTATCAAAAATAACCACCACAAAAATCTGATTTTTGACCTAACAGCAGCATTTTTCAGAACTTCGGTCGACCGGCCCAAGGGGGGCAGTCGACCGATGTGCACAAACGTGCACAGTTTTGAGTAGGCGGTCGACCGGTTCACCAACCAGTCGACCGGTAGAAAACCTGGAGCTCACGGCCCTGTATCGGTCGACCGGCAGTCGACCGACAGGCGACCGGTAGTTATATCTCCGGTCGACCGGCAGTCGACCGGAAGTCGACCGACCAAACCTGGAGCTCACGCATTTTGTCCGGTCGACCGGCAGTCGACCGGCAGTCGACCGTTAACCTGTTTTTGGGCAAAAATTGTTGGTTCTTTTATGAATTGGATTTTACCCTTGCTTCACATATGATATACTATTCTTGTTCATGCTTTATGATTTGTACTACATGACATGTTACTTGATGGACCTCATGACTTGTTACTTCTTGACTCGTTATCATATATTCTCATTTTAGGACTTGTTAAATATGAAATATCTCCATCTCTTCATGCTATCACTTAAACACCAAGCATGATACACTCGACTATTTTATAAAATGGACCAACTTACACATGGGACGGGGAAAATATGCGGATATCGGTATGTGTTCGTGTTTACAGTGGTATTAGGTTAATTGTACAATTATATTCCGGTCTGACCTGAGGGCCTCCAGGGGACCGAGGGGAGTGCTTGCTCCCTATTCCTGAATACTGTCATGACTAAGGGCATACATAAGACCCTCCTGTTAGGCCTTGCGGCTGGTTCCGTCATCAAGCAACGGAACACCCTGGACCGTGGTCCCGGGCATGTACGGGACCCACTGTAAACATAGTTCGTCGATACAACCGCTGTTTCCAATAACAAACTTGCTTTACTAGGATATGGATCTATGTGTTCTGGGACGCTGGGTCACATAGCTAGATATCACAGTAAGACAAGTAATAATAATTATAGACTTAATTTGTACATTCATTGCATTATGGCTTTACCTTATTATGTTTTCATCACTTGTTAGTCGATGCTATTTATTACTGTTCCATCTTCTTTATTCCTGTCCCTTAGCCACTTGGCTACAGTTGTTTACTATTATATGTCTTGATTCCTTGGATTTGCATATTCAGATTCTGAGGCTTGGAACGAAGTAGAGCCATCCACAGAGGACCAGGCTTATTTCAGTGAGCAGGCTGACCAACTCTAGTTCCCTCGTGCCAGACTCTTCCTTTTGGCTCACGAATCTTCATCCATTACGTGAGCATCTTGTGTACATGTTTGTATATTGTCTTTTTGGACTTGGATATGATAAATAACACTTGTAAAGTGTATTACTTTATCATAGTTTGTATAACTTTGTACTTGTATCTTGTAAGTTGGCATATGAATACACCACGCTTTGTGTTGTACTCTGATTCCTTATTGTACTTTTATGCTTAGCGTATATACGTGGGGGCTTCTTCTGACCTACATATATACGTCGCAGTGACGTCCCCGTATCCGTGGAATCGGGGCGTTACAAATAATGTAGATCAACTTCAACGAAATGAATCTTGCATTCAGATGTTATATGATTGTATTTGAGTGAGAAGGATTTAGCCTCGAATCCTTCCAGCATGACACAAATCTCTCTCTCTCTCTCTCTGTGTGTGTGTGTACATATACATATACATACATACATACATATGTATGTATATATATGTATACGTATGTATATATATGTATACGTATGTATATATGTATGTGTATATATTACGTGTGTATATGTATTATACGTGTATGTGTGTGTGTAGACACACACACACACACACATATATTTGATGATGATGATGATGATGAAAACAGTCAACGGACATTCTAGACTAGACTCGTTACAAAGACACGTTGGGTACCAACAAAAGAAATAACCACATTAACTTGAATCTCTGGTTACTAGTAGTTCGTGGTTCACTGAGCAAAGCAAGCTACTGTAGTGTTGATAATTTTATGAGCAAAACCAGAATGATAGCATTCATCACCTACTAGAATCTGACACTAACATAATTATGCACCATACAGTCTAGATAACTTATCAGCGAGAATTGAACAAGATGACATGCCCCAACTTTACATGAGTCTGAACCATGCCACTCAAATCCAAAATTCACTGATTTTAGACTAACAGATTCTCAGCCTCATGATTGATGATCCTAGCAATGACATCACAAATATAACAACACTGTATCCTAAAGCTTTACTTTCGTAAGTTAGGAACTGTGAACTACAAATTAATAGGGTAATTATGTTCATGTCAAATGTCATCTTTTTGTAGGGGAGTTGGTATAACATATTTTATTTATATTAATCAGTCTTCATCAAAACAACAACATAAATCAAAGGTCCAAGTCGTATAAACAAGCATTAATATGAAAGTTTGTGATATTCCATGATTTGAAGACATGGACACAAGTGGCTTACATTGACACGGACGCAGGGCATCGGCACAACAACTGACCAAAAATCCAGACATGAGGATTCGACTATGTTTTTCTAAGCATAGTTGATTAAAAATTATAAGTATTAGACTATTATTCATATATAAAATAACTTTTGGTAAGATGATCTATAAAAAATAAACTTTTTCCCCCTTCAAAAGGGACCATTACATAATTCATCTTATGCACATCTTTGCGGTGAATAACGGTTCACATTTGGAAGTGTCAAACATAGATGGAAATGTAGGAACATGTGTTGTGTCCATGCCATCTTTTGGTAGGGAAAGTGTTCATAGCTGATATTGAATGTTGATTAATCATAATTTTAGAATAGTCACAATATTTAAATGTTTTCGTGGAAACAATTCAATCCCGGTTAGATGATATGAAGAGCAGGATATGCAAATTCTTGGTTTACATGCTCTTTGTTGTTGTTGGTGGTGGTGTAGTTCTTGTTGTAGTACTGATACAGCAGAAGCAGCAGCAACAAGAAAAACAAAGCCTTGTTCCCATTATAACAATATGAAGCACAGGACAAAGCAAATTCCTGGTTAACATATTATTATTGTACTGGTAGAACAGCAACTACAACAAAGCCATTATCCCAAATCTTCAAGGTCAGGTACATGACTCCTTTATCCCCTTTTCACTCTGCTAAAGGCTCTCTCCTCTGTCAAGTTAGCGGCTATCCGTCCTATTTAAGCGCTTTAATCCATGTTACTTTAGGCCTCCCCTAGCTTCATTGCTCCTCCTAATTGTTCATATACTGGGGCGTTTGCACATGCCCAGGCCATCTCAACCGCTTCTCCCTCATTCTATCTCAACTGAAGCTCTGCTAACTTCTTGCAAATGCACTCATTTCTCATCTTCACAAAATTAGCATTCATTGAGTAAACAAACCAGGGATCAAGGCATGTTAAGCAGAGTTCCATAACAGTAAAGAATTTTCAAAAAAAAAAAACTTCAGAATAAGCAAGCCCTTTAAGCATCATAAGGGAATTGTCGAGAAATCCAGCATAGCTAATAAGAAGGTGTTTTTATATTAGTAAACTAGAATATTAAGAGGGTATGAAAAGATCAAGGGCAAAAATATGTATGTCTCTAATCATCCAATAAATTGTGCCAGTTTCATTCTTAGATGTGATTTCTAATAATTTTTGTCACCAAGGATTTGGGAGTTAGATCAATAAAAAAAGGCACACCTTCTCATTGTATTTGACTATCTCACTGGCCTTTCCTATAGAAGATAAAGGAACTACCAGGGCTTTCTCATTTCAATGTCTCCTGTTTGCCTAACGGTACACCAATTAAAACCATCTTAGCTGGTTAATGGAATTTTCTGGCCTGCAGGCGGCAGGTTCAACAATCTACTTTTAGCTGCAGCATGCTGCAGGTTCAACTCTCTTTCAGCAGCAACCATAGATCCAAACCACTGGGTAAGCATGGAGAATGGTTTTATCAAAACTGACCGAAGGGAGATTTTCTCCCGTGACTTACATAGAAACTTTGTCCGTCCGTTCGTCTGTCTTTATCTGTGTGTGTGAGAGAGAGAGAGAGAGAGAGAGATAGCACCATCGACTCTCCCCTCCTTCTTCCTCTCCCCCTCCTCCTGACTGATCGGTCAGTTTCCCACCGACAGTGACGGTATACTAGTCTTATTTTCTTGCAAGGGTCGCACAATTTTCTTTTCCTTCTTCCTACGGTAATGTCAATTAAAATCATATAGCACAAGGTTCAAATCTGTGTTGGACAAACCCAAACACACGATAAACTTATAAAATTATGGTAAAGGATCTACAATGAGGATCAAGCCCTTGTAGTAATGCTTACAGTTTTATAAATTGATAAAATTTCATTCTTTTTCCCAGAATTCCCTTCACATTGTCAATTCTTCGCCAGCCTTGTGTAAATCCCGTATTGCTTTCTCCACAGTGCCTTTTTGGACAGGCTTTAGAGTGAGGCATAACTTGTGGTAATGAAATCATACCCTCTTGTCCTAAGTATATATCAATTTCTTTCTGTGCATTACTCAAAGTTATTCGTCTCATTGTAGAGAATTTTTCTGCAACAAGATCATAATGCCCCTTCTTTCAAGATCCAATGTCTAATTCTACCAGATCAAATCGTCTCAGATCTCTGCATTACATATTCTAAATCTGTTACAGATCTGATTTTTGGCAGTTGAATCTCATTATATCATGATGGAAATTTTAGTGAACCAAACAAATGGGAAGAAATGCAAGATGATGGTTCTAAGATCCATGCAGCTGAGAAATTTTCTGCTTACCTTGTAGGAACCATCTTGCTGGAGCTGGCCCAATCGCTGAATCTCCTCCTTGAGCTTTCCCACCTCTTCCTCCACGTTCATCTCTCCTCTCTCTCTCTCCTCTCTCTCTCTGAGAAACCCAAAAAGTTTTATGGACCTGGTCCGTTGCTCGACACTCTGTGCCATCGTTGTAAAGAAACTTTCCATACGCCCCCTTCAGATTTTCAATATTCAGTTTTCAAAATAGAAATCTTTAATATTGAGTTGGATAAATTTTTATTTTAGTTTATTTTATAAATATTTTGAATTTTAGATCAACTCTTTTATTATTTATGAAAATCGAGCAACTTCAATCCACGTCAACGGGGATGCCTAAGTTGGCCATTTGTAATCATTGTTGTCAATTTGGTGCAAGGAATTAAGCCTAAAATTAGAGTACAATTCAACTTGGCGTTGAGAATCCTGATTTTGAAATTCAGTAATTAGAACTCGATTTATCTGAATTTTAAATTGGATGAAATTTATGTTGTGAAGTATGATTATTATATTACTTAAAAACTATCAGATACCGCGATTGGTAATTTTGGATTCTAAGTTATAGTAAATACAAAACCCGCAAAGTTAACCTTGTGTTCCAAATTTTTCTTAAAATTATCTTATACAGCTGCCAATCCTAAACTCTAAAATTTACTTAGAATTAAAATTTTAGATTTGATACGTTTGAATTCTTCAATAATAGAGAAAGAAAAAGAACAACCAACTTGGGACACGTAAGTATGTTGACATAAATCGAAGCTTGTCAATTTCATAAATTTTAAAAAAGGTCAGGAATTCAAATTAAGAGGCTCCTGATAGCTCTGAATATTCTAGTAAAAATGATTAATATGTAGTGAGTATAACTATGGCATGCTTGTACTGACATCACAATGGAGCTATCCAGTTCATCTTTATGTGGAAAATCTTATTCTTGCTATGAATGACAGTGCAGATTCAGTGCATTAATTAATAATGATTGGACATGATGATGAACTTGACCTCTCTATTTACCTTTTTGATTACTGCATCTAGGAAGCAAAAGGCCATCTAAAAGGCAAGAAATGAAGCTTGAAAATCACCAGTGATAGCAGTTAGATGTAATCATGGTCAATGTGCTTCAATGTGATCAGGCATTGCAGAAAATATCTATACTTGGTCACTTCATTTTTCCCTTTGATAATTTTATACTTTGGATGCAGATACCTCTCCTTAAAGTGGGAGATATACACATGCCATTTGGTTTCTTATGTTGCTGAACTGACATGCACAAACAATTATAGGTGCCAGATTATGTGACTTGTCTGATGAAAATTGGATATCCCCCCATGGGAATTTTGAATGAGTAAATCCCTACTTTCAACTTACAACATTAGAGATATAACTTCCAATGAAGCTCCTTGACATTTTCCAGCATTATGGCCTACAATTTGGTTGAAAGGAATGATGCACAAATATGTCTACAGATGTACTATAATTATGATCTATTTTGAATTTTGCCAGCTATGCCATGCCCTCCAGTATGAATGTCATTTCAAAGAGGCTGTGGACTTCATGGAGTCTTGTTCCTATTTTGTATTTGAATACCGTAACATTGAATTTGAGGAAGTGAGGAAGTGAAAGGCAAACCCTGTCTGTAGGCTCTATTACTTGATACTTCCCAAAATAGTCTTAACCTCTGGAGAACTGGACATTGTAGCATTTATCCTGATCTACATGACCTAAAACGTCTGACAGAATTAGTTGTATTTGGATTCTTCCAATTCTTATTCGTAATAAACTAATTCTTCTATACTAGGTTTCTCATATCTGAATAGGAAAGAAACATTTGATCCTTTCACATTTAGATGTATACATCCATTTATATGCATTGCCTGATTGAAGAAGTGCCGGTGTAGTGACATTCAGAACAAAACACAGCTTGTAGGATCTGGGTGGGAGCATGTGGGAACCTTAGAAGTGGGAGGTAAATCTCAACAGAAAAATTCAAAAGAAAGAACTCTAGGATAGAAAGGACCTTCTAAATTTGCTAATATATATTTTTTTCTGGTTAATTTATATACAGGGCTCCTTATCGGGTTGTCTCAATATCAATTCCGAAGCACGCCAGAATCACCTCATAGGCTCATAGACCCTTGTTAGTTCACAACCATTTGTTCTGTGCACCCCATTCGTCTCTGCATTCTATTCAAGTATTCCAGAAGTTCGTCTTTGTTATCTCAGACACGTTGAGATATAGATTCTATTGTGGGTCATGCTTTCGTGGCTAATTTATTAGCAGTGTGCTTGTTAATATATAGGATCTCTGTTTGTTATTAACTATTACAATGAGCATTCATCTTTTGCTAGAGAGAACAATCAGGAAACTATGCAATTTCTTCTTGTCATAGAAAATGAAACTTTGTCTGCTGTTTTCTTTACAACTCGGAGGAATTAAATGCAGTGAAAGATCCTTAGATCTCCATTCTCCAGGTCCAAGTTCTTACTGATTTTACTGTGCTGGACTGGACCCAGAGGACTGAACTCTCTGTGCGTCTACATACTCGTCATGCCCTTTGTTATTCTAATTATCATTGAGTCCAGATATTCATGCTTTCGTCCTCAGAATGGTTCTTATCTATGAAGCATGGACACAGACTTGGATACTGTACGACACGAACACAGTGACACGGTAAATTCTTAAAATGTAAGATATGAGGACACGGTGATATAATTATATAGATGTGTACAAGTATATACATATCAAAATCCGTAGTGAATAGGATGCGTTCTATTAAAGGTAAAACAAAAAATAAAATAAAATTTAAATAAATTACATCAACAACTTCTAATAAAGTAACATGAAAAAAAATCTAACTAATATCAGGTTCTACTAACATATTTGCTTATATCAAAAGATATATATTTTTCATATTTATTTAAGCGACATATGATTTTTAGGTATCTAAAACATAATCTTTAAATTTTATTTTATACTAACATGACGCTGGATAAAGTGTCGACACACGATTTTATGGTTGTTTAAAATCCAACAGCTTTGAAGTGTCCGATACGTATCGGGCAAATGTCTTGTAAGTGTTGGTGTCCGACATGAATACAACACTCACTTTGAAGTGTCCATGCTTCATAAGTCCTTATAATATTGTCTCATGGATGACTAACAAAAATATCAGATTGATGTTCAGCTGTTAGTGTCATACTTGTTTCGCATCTGTGACAGTTCTGCTATCAACTTGCTATGAAAAAGGAAGGCGGAAGACCGCGGATTTCACCAAGCAACGTCAGTGTCGTTTACTTGTGTCCTTGATTTACATTACAACCATGCAAGTGTTATGATGATAGCACAATTCTTTTTTTTTTTTTTCTTTTACTGTTTTGAAATATAAAGGCTAAAGTTCTTAACGGAGACATATTGCTCGATAGGAATGAGTGGAGAAAGCTGATCCATGTGCCCGATCCGGCGTAATTCTTTTTTGGTTCATATAGCCTACCCCAAATACTTAGGACAAATGGCTTAGTTGTTGTATTATTTTGAGATAAGCCTGTTAGGCTTACATCAGTGAAGAGAGAGATTGCATTAGAGAATAGAAGCACTCTGAAGAAGTGTTCACTGAGAGATAGAAGCACTCATGATTAAAAAAGATCTATTACAACACGATCTTGCTTGGTCCTCATCTTCTGCACATAGATCACAGTCAACTTTCATGAACCAAAAATAATCTTTATATTTCGAGCAAATATCAACTTAGCTGTGCTTTCTGCTGAGAAGGCAAAAAATCCTTCAAAATCATCACATAACAGATAAACCATCGATTCCTTCAGTACTAAGCTGGAAACAAAAGATTTCACCAGCATGGCAATTGAGGTCTCTCTGCCTACAAATGGGCACTGCATATTATGCCCTTCATCCTGATCAGAGAGACCCAAAACGGAAACAAGGAGGAAACAGAGGGCTGCAGAAATTACACCAGAAGCACACCACAATGAGTCCCTGATCAAAATTCATTCTCTCAGCAAGTGTTTACTATTTATCGAACGGTCCAACTCTTTTGTTAGTGTGACAATCGAGTGAGAGCTGTACTAAAATCTCACAAAATTACTCCACTCTTCACAGGGCTTGCGATCCCAAAAGCGAAACCCAAAATATTAAAAGGAAAAAAGGGAGAAAGAAAAAACAGATGACTAGCACAAATATCTCCCAAATATGTGAAAAAAGTCCTGTACAATTTACAATTGTTAAAAATTATTATGGTGCGAAATAGCATTTTTCTGCCTTAGCCGAAATTTTCTCATATTTCCCTCTGTATTTGGCAGTAACCTTCTGAAGGGAGCAAATTGATGAGAATGCCATTGATTGGTGATGCCCAACTCATGCTTGAACTCACCGACACAGAACGTCAAGCAATTGCATTGCCTACTTTGTCGAGGCGACAACTACACCAACTTTCTCAGAGCCCTTTACTTGTCTGGGGACTCAAGTTGGGTTTTGACAAAAGAAAACAATGAGGAAGAAGCAAGCATACCCCCATTATCATGACAATAATGCATAATTACAGCATTTCAAGGAAGCTCACCAGCCAAATTGTGTTGCTGTAAGACAGTATATTGTGAAGTGATGTTCCAAGCTGTCTGGTTAACTCTGATGTTGCTGCAAGTGAATTCCCGACTGCCTAGATAGCAGAAAGCCAGCAACGATCCATGAAGGTTTACCTACAGGATATGACAGTGCTCGCCACTGACCATAATCACGGTACAGTTAACGGAAACAAACTATTCAAACCATTGCACATTATGAACTAACGCTCCTATGTAATACCTTGTGCCTATGGTTAACAAAACTAGTTCACAGTACAAATGACAGGTCAATAGCATCCTTCTTAATGTACACACGTAAACCTGAATGCTTCATTGAAAGAGAACAGCATAAGAGCACTATTCCACTCTATTTTGAGAGGCTTCAGTGACTTGACAGAGAAGTAATTAGTCTTTCAAGATTTAAGTAGTGACAGAGAATGAGAAATTTAGTAAACGCTAAAAAGAATGCATATGAGTTTTAGGCTTTAGTTGGCATGTATCCCAAATATCTTTCATATCAAAGTGCAAAGCCAATGTTGGCGTTGGCATTCATAAAAGAGACATGACAGTGGAAAACTAAGCACAAGCATATGGTTAAAGAATAAATAAACAGAAACCAGGAAACCATAAAATAATATTATATCCAGGAAGGAACTCAAGTTTTATTTTGTTTGCTAAGAACGTTTTTTTCAATAGCAAACAATTTGGCAATCAACCAGGAATATCTGTTCAAAGATAACAATTTTCTTCCCCCCTTAATAATATAGATCAAAATGTATAGACTTTTTTTTTTTTTTTGAATATTATAGCCTTGAGAGTTCATAGTGTCAAACTGGCTTGCGGTTCTTTGCCTAATAAATGTTATAACCAGAAAATGTTTTCAAGACGGTCAGGCTGTCCAAGGCAATAGGGGCACTTAAAAATCTTTGATCCAGAAATGATCTGCCAAAATGTCTGGTAATCTTTCCCTTTTTTAACTCCCTTCTCAACAATAATAAATTACTTAGTTACTTTATTCATAGAATAGACCTTATGATCAAACCTTTTAATAGAAAGGTCATGGTGTTGGGTATATAACATTATTTTAAATTTTAAATCTTAAATCATGCAACAAATTAAAACATAAATTTTAATTAAATTAATTACTTGTCTTAAGTATGCAACTAACATAAAGCACTTAAAAGAAAAGTTAAATTTGCTAGATTTGGGTGACAGTCGTGCAAAAACAATGCCCTAAAAGATAGATAACCGATCCCTCGTCCGGACTTTAGAATGACCTCCTCTCCTAGCGGTAAAAGCCCTCGATAGAACACCAGCACCTAGCCCCGGACGATGAGCCAGGTCTCTGCTCAGATGAAAATTTACTGTCCATATGTAAAAAAAAATGTTCCAAAAATTACTAAGAAAACCGAACCAAAATGTTGTAGGAATATGGAGGGAGACAAAGAATGTTGCAGGATTTTTGCAGGGAACAGACTGAACTGCGAGAAGCTATTTATAGATTAAATAGCTTCTCGTAGTTCATCTGTTGTAACAGTCCCACTCCAAATCTGCACACGATCGTGTAGTTCGCAAGCAGATCCGGAGAGTGAGTCAGAGCCGAACAGAAAATCCCGAAAAAACAAAACAGAATTGAAATAGAAAAACCACAAAAAAATTTCAGGTTCAAGAGCTCCCTGAATCGAACTGCATTCGTATTCGCAGGTTGTGGGCGCGCGCCACCTGAACCCGAACCCGAACCCGAACCCGACCCGGTTCGGTTCGACGTGTGCGCCCGCGTGTGGGGATGTGGCTCATAACCTAACACTGATAACAATAGGCATGAGAGGAGTTGGTATATATACTACCCAGCCTCTCATCTCCTATCCAATGTGGGACTAAAACCAAAGCCAAATAAAAGAGAAACTCAAGTTTTTCCTCCAACTCAAAACACATCCAACACATGGATGCCATTTAATGCCAATATAGTAAAGCACAAGAAGTTCAGTGCATGACTCGTGATAATTAGGGATGAGAATGGACGAGTCCATGGGCTCCCATTGGACATGTCCAATAAAAATTTTTCTATAAGAATATGAATTTTTATATTTTTTTAAAGAAAATTTTCTATTGGACATGGAGCCTATGGCTCGTCCATTCTCATCCCTAGTGATAATGTTTCATGTTTTTTCACATATTACATCTCAAGGCAAAAGAAATTCCCATAGCAACTCTACTCTTTCCTCTTTTCCTAGACATTTCTCTTCTTTACCTACATCTGCATGAGTTGCTATACCCCTAGTTGCTAATGCCAAAAATTCAGCTGCAGCAGATGGCTGATGTCATGTTGATAGCCGCTTCTAAAAATTTTGCCAATATTTTTGTCGAATGTTTACAATTTACTTACAATTATGATTCGTAGCCAATCCCCTTAGTGATAAACAACATATATGACAATGATAATGACAAGATCTAAACATGATGCTAATAAAGCTTCTTTCATTAACTGTAATAGGCCGCTAAAAGAATGAAACAATAGTCCATAGAAGTAGACACCGAGGCTTTCCATTCATATTCTTGTTACATATGCCCACGTTATACAGTAATAATAGATAGATAAACTTGTGTAGTTCCGGAAGGATTCAAGCCTGAATCCTTTCTACTCAAATACAAACATTCAACATTCAAATACAAGATCCACTCCGTTGAAGTTGATCTATATTATTTAAAGTATCTATAAACTAAAAATCAACTATTTTAAATACCTTTTGCTCATCCATCAAGCGGCGCAAAATGGACGGCAGAAAATAGTGAGTTGGCTAGATTTATGTCTTTAGACGTACATATTCTCGATGCTGCCATTTGATCATGATCTAAACATTTCAAAACCCCAACAAACCAATTTTTCTTAGGTTTCAAATGTTTTATACCGTTAAACTAGCCAACTCACGTTTTTTCCTCTACTTGATGCATGAGCAAAAAATATTTAAAATACTTGATTTTTGGTTTATAGATACTTGAAATAATTAGATCAATTTCAACGGAGTGGATCTTGAATTTGAATGTTGGATGCTGGTATTTGAGTGGGAAGGATTCGGGCTCGAATCCTTCCGGAACTACACAAGTCTATCTCTAATAATAGATGCATATTGCCTACAAGCTACGATACGTTGTATAGGCATGAATAAGAATGAAACTGAACCTGGAATTACCTGCAAAATTTTACTCCAGACTCCTATAGCTCCATGTTCTCCATCGACTTTATTAGTGCCGCTGATGGACGCTCCCCTCTTTATCAGCTTTAGAGACAGAAAAGCATCTTTGAAATCTGCTTGTAAGTAAACATTCCCAAATCCACCAATCCCAGCCATAAATAATAACTCAGGAGTGCTTGTAAGATCAGTCATACTATACATATCAACAGAAAATGAACAGGAAACAGTTCCAGCTAACTGCATTTCTCTGATGGGGTGCATGATCACAGTTGGTAATTGGAAGTCAATATTAGTGAATCAGTTTCACAGATAATAGTAAATACACATACACCAGCGGCAGATTGATGTAACAAGAAAGAAAGAGCAACTGCAGAAAGCCATATCCCTATCTCAAAAGCTTCACCGGATCAATGGCCAAACTTGAGAACTGTTTGGAAAACCCACAACCAAACAAGAATTCTTGTTATCATACTTATAGCTAAACTCAGGCATTTGCATATCAATCAATTCTCTTATCTCAAGCGCAACAACTATCAACCCACCAGATAGAACATTCTTAGCTAAACGATTTAAAATGTTATTTATCGTTCAGCATAGATTGGTAATGCTGGGATGATGAACAAATTTGCTTGATGGAATTGGTGAACAGCAAACTACACTTGGCTCAGAAGAACAAAGGCCTTCCTTTTTCCTTGTATCACCAACTTAGTAACTGAGGTCTCTTCCTACAAATGGGCATTGTGCATATGCTCCCTATCCCAATCCCAGAGACCCAGAGTAGAAATCATGGGGAAAACACATATAGTTCAGCAGAGGCCAATGCACCACCTAAAATTCTTGCTATATATAGAATTCATAACCAAAATCGGTCAGAATTAGAGTCAAACTGACCAATATTCGCACAAACTAAACTGTCAGGATCCTTTGTCCGCTGCATCTTGTATCTGTCCCCTAATCCTCCTGAGCTCCTCCACCAGCTCCCTCGCATTCAGCTTATCATCCTTATCCCCTGCCACACACCGAAACGCCAGCTCTGCAACCGCCTCAATAGTCCCCATTGCTTCCCCTTGCCTCACCAATACCGGATCCACCACCTAATGCAACGCGCCCACTTGAATCTTCGACACCACGAGGTCAGCCAATGACACCTCCCTCTTGTCCCTCCTCAGGTCCACAGCCTTCATCCCTGTCACCAGCTCCAACAGAACCACCCCAAAGCTATAAACATCGCTCTTATCCGTGAGCCTAAACGTGCGGTGATATTCAGGATCCAGATATCCCGGCGTGCCCTGCGGCCCAGTGCAGCAGACATACTGGGACGGCGACCCAGCTGCCGCAGAGGAATTGGGGTCCGACAGCGAGAGCAAGCGTGAGAGGCCAAAATCGCCGACCTTAATCCTCATATCCCTCTCGACAAATATATTGTTCGATGTAATGTCTCTATGAACAACAGGAGGCTTCAGATAGAAATGCAGGTATTCAAGAGCTGAAGCCGTCTGCAGGGCAACATCAACTCGGACAGGCCAAGTAAGCGATCCCTTTGGATGCATGCTCTTCGATCCATGGAGGTGTCCGCAAGCGTGCCATTGGGCACATAGTAGTAAACCAGCAGCAGACCTCTCGGATCGCAGCAGTATCCATGGAGCTGAACGAGGTTGGGATGCCGTAGAGACCATAGTATCAATATCTCATTGCAGAAAGACTTGGTGCTTGCCGCAGGGTGCTGGCGGTGCAGCCGCTTGACGGCCGCGATCCAGCCATCATCGAGCTGGGCAAGGTAGACTGACCCAAACCTGCCGTCTCCGATCTTGCGACGCGGATCAAACCCATTAGTCGAAGAATGAAGCTGATCATAAGTATACAACGGAGGATGCAGCTGGTGGCGGTGGAGGAACAGCAGCATCGAATCACCTCCTCCGCGGCCGCCCCACCGCCGGCGAACCGCCCAGAGCGAGAACAAAACCAGAAACACACAAGCAGCGGTAAACAGAGCAGTGAACAGCACCAGCAACCGCCTGTTGAGAATACGGGCCGCCGAGGAGCAAGACGGCGAGCTGCGGTCGAGGTGGTCGAGGGAGGGGAAGCAGAGGAAAGGTTTGGAGGAGGCGGAGTCATTGAACCCGCAGACGCCGTCGGTGGTGCTGACGCAGGAGGAGCAGCTGGTGTTGTAGGTGTCAGCGGCGAGGTCCCACTCGACGCGGAAGCCGGCGCGGAGGAAGGCCGAGATCTGGCCGGAGGCATCACTTTCGCAGGGGCAGCGAGTGCGGCAGGGGAAGGAGGGGCAGTTAGTGAAAAGAAGAAGTGGGTCGGCGAGGAGGCGCAACTGCCAAGATGAGAAATTGCAAGAATGGTTGTTGTTGCAAGGAGGAGGGAGAGAAGCGAGACGGCGGCAGTGGTTGGGGGAGAGAGAGAAGGGGGAGGAGGAGAGGTTGATGGGGTGAGTGGGGAGAGAAGGGCAAGAAGGAGGGGAGGAGTTAGTGGGAGTTAGGGTGAGGGAGTTAGGGTGAGGGTGGGAGAGGACGAGAGAGGGGGAGGAGTATATGGAGAGAAGCGAGTAGGGGGTGGAGCAGTGGATCTGGAAGAAAGGGTGGCCGCAGCCGGGGGATGAGGAGAAGGGGAAGGTGGTGGGCCGCCGGTGCTGGTGGGCGGAGGAGGAGCAGCTGTGTGGGGTCTAGGATAGTGCGATTGGAATGATGAGGAGGAGGAGGAGAGGAGGCATCGGCGGCCGGTGGGTGCGCGGGTGGGTTTGGGTGAATCTATGAGGAAGCCGGGGGGGGGGGGGGGGACTGGGGCAGTAAATGAAGGGGAAAGGCCCGCATCGTACGGACGAGTGACCAGCGATTTTGATGAGACGGCGGGCACATTGTCCGGTCTTGAAGGCGTAAGGCCATCTCCAACCCACGCCAAAAATGGCGTGGGTTGGCCTTGCTAAAAAATGGCGTGGGTCCAACCCACGCCATTTCGCACCCGGCAAAATGCCGGGTGCTACAGTGCCGCGCCAGAAATGGCGCGGCACTGTAGCACCCGGCATTTTGCCGGGTGGCTTTTTTTTTTTTTTTTTTTTAATGTTTTTTTATTTTATTTTAGTTTTAAGTTTAAATTTTTTGTTTTAAGTTTAGATTTTTTAGGTTATGTTTAAGTTATTTTTTTTAATTTAAATTTTAGTTTTTATATTTTTGTATTTTATTTAGTTTTTATATTTTAATTTTTTAATTATTTGTTTTTAAATTTATAATTTTACTTTGTTTAAGTCAATGTTAATAATTGTTTTATGCTTAAATTTGTAATTTGTTGTGCATTAGCAAAATCGTAGTGTAAAATAAATTCCTTTTGTATTTGTGATTCACCTCGGTCGTACAATTATCTATTGTTTATATTGTTTTATATAAATTAAATGAAAAATAAATCTATTAATTTAAAATTTGAATATATTATTAAAAATTTCATATTTCTTATAATTGAATATAGTAGAATTAAAAAATAATTTCTTAATTTCGTAAATAAAAATATTAATTAATTATTAAAGTTAAATATTAAATATTATATAAAATTATTAAAAAGTTAAATACATTTTAAAATATTTTAATAGTATTACGCAATTTACTTAAATTATCACATAATATGTTGATAATTAAAATTTGATACAATAAAATAATAATAATAATAAAATATGTAGAGAATATTCCATTTGGAGTGGAAAATGGAGTGATGGTTGGAGAGGTTTTTGTTGAACCCTCCATTTTGGAGTGAAAGTACACTCCAAAATGGAGGGGGTGGTTGGAGATGCCCTAATTACGCATTTATCGTTCGCCCGGACTCAGAGTCTTTTCCTTTTATTAGCGGATTTTTTCTGAGAAAGTCAACAACAGAGACCTTCCACGTTTCAAATTCGCCTACCATTTGCCTGTTTGGTTGTCGTAACTGGCCGTAATTCGTAAGTCATAATTGGTAAAGTCTTTTATAGCTGTAAATGAGTTACATGCATGTAAGCTTTATAGTGTTTGGTTGGTAATATAAAGTTGTAAGTGGAAAAGTGTATTGTATTTTACGGTGTTTGGTTGTCGTAATGTGTAAGTCGTAAGTGAAAAAGTTTACCATAAAATTAATTATTTGATAATTTAAAAAGTTTTAATATTGCAAAAAAATATTAAAAATGCTAAATATTAAAAAAAAAAATAATATTAACATAAAAAAATAATATAAATTTGTATGACCACAAAATTAACTGTAACTGTGTTGTAAGTGAGTGGTAATTGGGTTGCAAGTGAGTGGTAATTGGGTTGTGTAAGTCTTTTATGAATTACTGTAGCACCCTGTACCCGGGATACGTACCCAGATACGTGTCCCAAATTTTTTTTAGACCATATTGCTCATTTTTCTTCTTGTATGTGTTCATGAGTTGTGATTGCTTAGTTTATTGTGTACTAGATCTGGATTTTCAGACCTAGAGTAAGCCCTGACCCGGACCGGGGCACCGATACCAGCCTGTAGCCCGATTTGACTTTCTGGTAGTCCGAATGGACCGATTTTATTTTCAGAGACTGTTTTCTAATATTTTAGATTTTTCATGATTTTTGGAATTTTCTGAAATTTTTCTGCAAAATCTCCAAAACCGGTGTCGGTCGGCATCGCTGACTGATTCCCGAATTTTTAGTTTTCAAATGGGATTGAATTTTCAAAAACGGCTTTCACAGTATATCTTAGAATATCATTTTCTAACTAAAAACATTTTTTGGGATTTTTCAAAATTTATCAAAATTTGACCGATCCTGGTGTCGGCCGGTATCGCCGGAAGATTCCAGGATTTTTATTTTAAAAACTACACTATATTTTTCAAATCCGATTTCACCAAACATCTTAGAATAATATTTGCTATTTTTGAGAATTTTTCGGAAGGATTCTGAAACAGTCAAATTTTCGCCTTATTAAAATAATAATAAAATTTGCCGTTATTTCTTTTTCTCAAATCCTCTACTTATTACTTCCAGAATATTATATCAACTTTATTATTTAATAAAATATTTATTTATAAATTTTTAACTATTTTTAATCATTTCCTTTTAACTTTTCCATTTTCTTTTCATTTTCTTTCTTTTTTTCTTCTTTTCTTCTCCTCCACTCCATCCTTTCTCCCACGCAAACGCAGCAGAGGCAGCAGCGGCAGCAGGGCATGGGCTGAGCACCATTCCCCCCACTCCATCTCCCTTCATCATCCCAAATCATTTCAATTTACATTTTTTTTTCATTTTTCTCCTCCACTTAAACAACTTCCCTTCTCTCTATTTCATCTTCATCTTCAACCTCCAACACCCACTCACGCACACCACCTCCACCATCACCACCACCGCCTCCGGCGCCGCCCTAGCCGCCGCCACCGCGCCTCCCACTACCCCACAACACTCCTCCACCATTAACAACCCCAAATTCCTCCTCCTCCTCCTCAATTTCACCCAAAACCCATCCCATTACCACCTTCAATTCTTCCAAAATTCCTCATCACCACCCCAAATTCCACCACCCAAATCACTCCATCACCACCTCCTCCACCTCCTCCAACTACCCACAACCACCAAACACCACCACCACCACCACAACCACCACCACCACCATCACCACCATCAACATAACAACAACAACAACAACAAACTCACCTCCCCCTCCTCTCCACCGCGCGCGCCGCCACCACCTCCCCGCCGGCGGTGCCGCCGCCGGCCTGCAGTCGCCGCCGCCGGCCACCCCCCACACCCCCTCCTTCTTCTTCTCTTTTCATTTCTTTCTTACTTCTTTCTTTCCTTTTTTCATTTCTTCCCAAATAAAACAAACTTCCCCTCTCTTTCCAAAAATACCCCCACCTACTTTTTAAAACTACAACCCTCTATTTACAACCCCTACCCCTCTCCTTTAAATCCCACTTCATTTCAAAAATAAATCATATTTTCCCTCCCTTTCTTTTTCCCTTTTTTTTTTCCTACAAATTTCTCTCTCATCTCTCTCTCCTCTCTCTTCCCTCTAAAATATTTATATAAATATTTATAATTATATATTTTAATATATATTGTGGGCTAAAGGTTTACTTAGACGGTTCGCTGGTTACCCAGATTTAACCGGTATTTTACCCGTTTTCAGGCGAGTACAACTTTATTTTTGACATGCCTCTACTTTAATATTATGCGAGCATTTTAATATATTTAAAAAAAATAAATACTCTTGTATTTTAAGCATGGAATGGGGATGTGGATATGTTAGCATGCTTAGTATTTAATACCGAAAATTTGATATCATGCTATGTAAATGAATATATGATGTTGCACTCGGTATTTACCCGACCTTGGACATGTTATGCCTGATTCGTGATTTAGGATACCGACACTTGGCATGTTACACTAGGGATATAATTTTTATCACCGGCGCTTGATATTTACACCGGCACACAATAGTTGACACCGATATTGCCATGCTGTATTTGACACCGACATCTTTCATGCTATATTTGGTACTGATACATGATATGGTATATGTGATATGTGACACCTGGTATTGATACTTGCCATACTATGTTTGACATATGATACCCGGCTCTGATACTTGTCTTGCTACATTGACCACTTGACATTGGACCCTGATACTTGATACTTGACGCTTGTTCTTGACATACGGTATATGCTATACTTTCATGTGGTATAAATGTTTAGACCTGACATCATGACTCTTGACCGGATATTACCACCCCTGATACCGGATTATATGACATATACATGACTATCACTATTACGGGGACATGACATGATTATTATATTATTACCAGATATTTGGTACTCCTGGACTCCTGTACTCCTGTATACTTGAACCCCTGAAATAGGGAGGCTCCTGACATTACTCCTGTATTATACTCCTGTTGACCCCGTAATAGGATAATCATGGATATTGTACATTTGTGGACACCCCGTGAATATTATTATTTGAGACTGTCATATTTTAACAACTTACACCGGGATGGGGGAAATTGATGGGTATCGATATAGTTTCTGTGTTTATGGTGGCCATACATATGTTGTACAACTTCCTGTTAGATTCGACCTGGATGGCCACCAGGCGTTTCTGAGGGGTGTACTGGCACCCCTACCCCCTTGCCTGCCTGTCCGGGTGTGCTATAATCCCCTTGGTATATCCTGTGGGGAACGGTGACACTCTATTCCTGTTCGGGTGTATTATAAGACCTTCGGGCATATAGTAAATCCCGGTGCCTAGCGGTACGTTCCGGCTCCAGCACCGGATAATCCTGGACCGTTGTCCCGGGCATGCACGGGACCCATTATAAACATGGTTCGTCGCTCCCCATCAATTTTCAATAACCAACCTCGCTACATTTGTATGCGAAAGTATATGGCACCGGTTATATACCAAACATACAAATTGAACGAGTTAATAATAATAACTTAATAAATTGACTTCATGCATTTTTGTGTCATTCCATACTTGTCATTTATTGTAGTTACTCCATGCTTCCTAGTTTGATTACCTGACATTTGATCTGATATACATGCTTTTATTTCCTGCCTTATAAATGTTAAGTGTTATTTTCATATTCACTATTCATTGTGGTTAATTCATGCTTATTGATTTGGATATATTATACTTGTCATGAAGCACCTGCTATTATTTGTACTTACCATTGGGTTTTCTTGTACTCGCTGGGATTTTCCTAACGACCCTGGATTTGCATGTCCAGATTTAGCAGCTTGGACCGAGGTGGACCCATCGGCCGAGGATCAGGCCTATCTTGAGGAGCAGGCAGATTAGTAGTAGTTCCGTCCAGTCTTTTCCCCGCTCGCGAGATCCCCTTTCTAGCTCGTGAGTTTTTATCTGTTGTATCATGTGTAGTCTACTTTTGTATTATCTAGTGATGTAATATTGATGTAATATTATATCACTGTTTGTGATGACTCAGTACTTGTTTAAATTATGTTGGAATGTATAATACCACGTATTTCCGCACTCTGATATATGTGTTGTGTTGTATTGATACTTAGCGTACATACGTGATGGTACCATTGCCCTGCGTATATACGTCGCAGTGGCGTCTCCGTACCCGCCAGGACCGGGGCGCCACAGGTTGGTATCAGAGCCTAGGCTCTCACACCTTCAGTACAGCCAGTCTGCAAGTTAATGTTGAATTAATTTGCGGCTGAGTCACACGAGTCTTTGTTATACATTCCAATCACAAGTACGAAGTTATCAATTCCTTTCTTGAAATCCATCTCTTGATTCCTGAAATCCCATATTCTGTCATCTTTTCAACTCTCGTCTCGAATATGGAGAGACGGGGGACACGTAACGGTCCCAACACTTCCCGCGAAGGTCCGAATGGGGAGAGCGACATGATGAGGCTACTCCAGGGGATGATCAATAGCCAACAGCAGCAGACTGAGCTCTTACGGCAGGGATTGCTGACTGCGCCTCGGGAGCAGAGGCCGGGAACTATATCAGATTTCAGGAGGCTGCAGCCGGCAGAGTTCTCGGGCACGGAGAAGCCCCTGGATGCGGAGCAATGGTTGATCGATATGACCGATCTCCTGAAGGCGGCCCGAATTCCTGCTGAGAACCAAGTAGAAGTAGCCAAGATCCAGCTGAAGGATGTGGCGAGGACTTGGTGGCTAGCTGAAGAGGCGAGGCTGGAGAAGCCTATCTCTTGGGATCAGTTTTCGAAGGGCTTCTACGAGAGATTTTTCCCTGCGACTGCTCAGAAGGAGATGGAGGAGCAGTTCATCAGATTGCAGCAGTGGAATCGGTCAGTGGATGAATATGCCGCTGAATTTCTGAGGCTTAGTCGGTTTGCACCATATATGGTAGCCGACGAGGAGAAGAGAGCTAGCAGCTTTCAGCAAGGACTGAGGGTGGACATCCAGAAGACGGCATTCGGGACTCGGTATGGTCATTACGAGTTCTTAGTTATGCCCTTTGGAGTTACAAATGCCCCAGCAGTCTTCATGGACTTGATGAATAGGATCTTCTCACCCTATCTGGACAAGTTTGTTTTGGTGTTCATTGATGATATCCTGGTCTATTCCAAGAATGAAGAGGAGCATGCGGAGCATCTGAGGATTGTGCTACAGACTCTCCGACTGGAGCAGCTTCATGCCAAGCTTAGCAAGTGCGAGTTCTGGCTGAAGAGTATAGCATTCTTGGGTCATATTGTTTCTGAGGAAGGAATCTCGGTGGATCCCAGCAAGATTCAAGCGGTGAAGGATTGGCCGACTCCGAAGTCCGTGACAGAGATCAGGAGCTTCATCGGACTAGCTGGGTATTACCGAAGATTCGTGCAGGACTTCTCGAAGATTGCAGCTCCTTTGACCAAGCTGACCAGGAAGGGAGAGAAGTACATATGGACTGAGGAGTGTGCGTCTGCTTTTGAGGAGTTGAAGAACAAGTTGATTTCAGCTCCAATCTTGAAGACACCCTCAGGGACAGGAGGTATGGTTGTGTACTGTGATGCTTCAGGGAAGGGCCTTGGATGCGTATTGATGCAGCATGGACATGTAGTGGCTTATGCATCCAGGCAGTTAAAGCCTCATGAGAAGAATTACCCAACGATGATCTAGAGCTGGCAGCGGTGATCTTTGCGTTGAAGATTTGGAGGCATTACCTGCTAGGTGACCGAGTGTTGATATACACAGATCACAAGAGCCTGAAGTACATTTTCACTCAGAAGGAGTTGAACATGAGGCAGAGGCGATGGCTTGAGCTGATGGCAGATTATGACATAGACCTGCAGTACCATCCTGGCAAGGTTAATGTTGTGCCAGATGCCCTGAGTAGAAGACCTGAAGCCAACATGGTTATGATGCTCACTCAGCAGAAGGAGTTACTCAGAGAGATGGAGCGGCTAGATTTGATGGTGATCCGAAGGACCAGTGGACCTGTGCAGCTGATGGCATTCCAGATCCAGCCGACACTGATGGAAGAGAACAGAGAAGCTCAGAAAGAAGATCCTAGACTGCTGAAGTTCAGAGAGCAAGTGGAGGCAGGGCTGAGGACAGATGTTTGCATTCATCCTGATGGTGCACTTTATTTCAGGGGTAGAATTTGTGTGCCTCAAGGGGAGATTAGACAGAAGATCTTAGCTGAGGCCCACAGCTCAGCTTACTCTATACACCCTGGAGGAACTAAGATGTATCAGGATCTGAAGCAACACTTCTGGTGGAATGCGATGAAGAGGGAGATCGCAGAATATGTGGCGAAGTGTCTAGTGTGTCAGCAAGTGAAGGCCGAACACCAGAGACCAGCTGGGTTATTACAGCCTTTGCCAATACCAGAATGGAAGTGGGAGCGTGTTACTATGGATTTTGTCACCGCTCTACCCCGCAGTCCAAAGGGGAACAATGCAGTATGGGTAGTTGTTGACCGTCTCACTAAGTCAGCACATTTCATACCTTTCAGAGTGGGACAATCTACAGAGCTTCTGGCAGACAAGTACATGAGGGAGATTGTTCGACTGCATGGAGTTCCTGTGAGTATCGTGTCGGATAGAGACACGAGGTTCAGATCTCACTTCTGGGAGAGTCTTCAAGAGAGTCTGGGGACCCGTCTGAAGTTCAGCACATCTTATCATCCTGAGACAGATGGGCAGTCCGAGCGGACCATTCAGATCCTAGAAGACATGTTGAGGGCTTGTATGATAGACTTCAAGGGATCGTGGGAAGACCATCTACATTTGGCAGAGTTTTCCTACAATAATAGCTATCAGGCGAGCATCAAGATGCTCCTTTCGAAGCCCTGTACGGCAGGAGATGCAGATCACCATTGTGTTGGGATGAAGTTGGTGAGAGAAGGCATTTGGGGCCGGATGTGATAGTACAGGCTGTGGACAAGATCAGGACTATCCAAGAGCACCTTCGTGCAGCCCAGGACAGACAGAAGAGTTGGGCAGATTCCAATAGAAGACCGTTGGAGTTCCAGGTGGGAGAGCATGTGTTTCTGAAGATATCTCCGACCAAGGGAGTGATCAGGTTTGGTGCATGTGGGAAGCTGAGTCCGAGGTATATAGGCCAGTTTGAGATATTGGATCGAGTGGGAGAAGTGGCCTACAGATTGGCACTGCCGTCATCACTGGAAGGAGTACACAATGTGTTCCATGTGTCGCAGCTGAGGAGATACATCAGGGATGAGAGCCATGTGTTGGATCATTCAGAGTTGGAGTTGCAGCCGGATCTGTCATATATTGAGCAACCAATGGCTATTGTGGACAGAAGTGTCAAGACCCTGAAGAACCGGACCATCCCGTTGGTGCTTGTTTCATGGAACAGGCATAGTCCGGGAGAAGCAACTTGGGAGCGGGAGGACGTCATTCGTGACCGTTACCCGCATCTGTTCGAGCCCTGAGTGGTAATATTCTCTTGTACTCCATTCTTGTCTTATCAATTCATCATTTCCATGTTCATCTCTTTCCTTATAGAAATTTCGAGGACGAAATTTTTGTTAGGTGGGTAGATTGTAGCACCCTGTACCCGGGATACGTACCCAGATACGTGTCCCAAATTTTTTTTAGACCATATTGCTCATTTTTCTTCTTGTATGTGTTCATGAGTTGTGATTGCTTAGTTTATTGTGTACTAGATCTGGATTTTCAGACCTAGAGTAAGCCCTGACCCGGACCGGGAACCGATACCAGCCTGTAGCCCGATTTGACTTTCTGGTAGTCCGAATGGACCGATTTTATTTTCAGAGACTGTTTTCTAATATTTTAGATTTTTCATGATTTTTTGGAATTTTCTGAAATTTTTCTGCAAAATCTCCAAAACCGGTGTCGGTCGGCATCGCTGACTGATTCCCGGATTTTTAGTTTTCAAATGGGATTGAATTTTCAAAAACGGCTTTCACAGTATATCTTAGAATATCATTTTCTAACTAAAAACATTTTTGGGATTTTTCAAAATTTATCAAAATTTGACCGATCCTGGTGTCGGCCGGTATCGCCGGAAGATTCCAGGATTTTTATTTTAAAAACTACACTATATTTTTCAAATCCGATTTCACCAAACATCTTAGAATAATATTTGCTATTTTTGAGAATTTTTCGGAAGGATTCTGAAACAGTCAAATTTTCGCCTTATTAAAATAATAATAAAATTTGCCGTTATTTCTTTTTCTTACTTTTACCTCTCAAATCCTCTACTTATTACTTCCAGAATATTATATCAACTTTATTATTTAATAAAATATTTATTTATAAATTTTTAACTATTTTTAATCATTTCCTTTTAACTTTTCCATTTTCTTTTCATTTTCTTTCTTTTTCTTCTTTCTTTTCTTCTCCTCCACTCCATCCTTTCTCCCACGCAAACGCAGCAGAGGCAGCAGCGGCAGCAGGGCATGGGCTGAGCACCATTCCCCCCACTCCATCTCCCTTCATCATCCCAAATCATTTCAATTTACATTTTTTTTTCATTTTTCTCCTCCACTTAAACAACTTCCCTTCTCTCTATTTCATCTTCATCTTCAACCTCCAACACCCACTCACGCACACCACCTCCACCATCACCACCACCGCCTCCGGCGCCGCCCTAGCCGCCGCCACCGCGCCTCCCACTACCCCACAACACTCCTCCACCATTAACAACCCCAAATTCCTCCTCCTCCTCCTCAATTTCACCCAAAACCCATCCCATTACCACCTTCAATTCTTCCAAAATTCCTCATCACCACCCCAAATTCCACCACCCAAATCACTCCATCACCACCTCCTCCACCTCCTCCAACTACCCACAACCACCAAACACCACCACCACCACCACAACCACCACCACCACCATCACCACCATCAACATAACAACAACAACAACAACAAACTCACCTCCCCCCTCCTCTCCACCGCGCGCGCCGCCACCACCTCCCCGCCGGCGGTGCCGCCGCCGGCCTGCAGTCGCCGCCGCCGGCCACCCCCACACCCCCTCCTTCTTCTTCTCTTTTCATTTCTTTCTTACTTCTTTCTTTCCTTTTTTCATTTCTTCCCAAATAAAACAAACTTCCCCTCTCTTTCCAAAAATACCCCCACCTACTTTTTAAAACTACAACCCTCTATTTACAACCCCTACCCCTCTCCTTTAAATCCCACTTCATTTCAAAAATAAATCATATTTTCCCTCCCTTTCTTTTTCCCTTTTTTTTTTCCTACAAATTTCTCTCTCATCTCTCTCTCCTCTCTCTTCCCTCTAAAATATTTATATAAATATTTATAATTATATATTTTAATATATATTGTGGGCTAAAGGTTTACTTAGACGGTTCGCTGGTTACCCAGATTTAACCGGTATTTTACCCGGTTTCAGGCGAGTACAACTTTATTTTTGACATGCCTCTACTTTAATATTATGCGAGCATTTTTAATATATTTAAAAAAAATAAATACTCTTGTATTTTAAGCATGGAATGGGGATGTGGATATGTTAGCATGCTTAGTATTTAATACCGAAAATTTGATATCATGCTATGTAAATGAATATATGATGTTGCACTCGGTATTTACCCGACCTTGGACATGTTATGCCTGATTCGTGATTTAGGATACCGACACTTGGCATGTTACACTAGGGATATAATTTTATCACCGGCGCTTGATATTTACACCGGCACACAATAGTTGACACCGATATTGCCATGCTGTATTTGACACCGACATCTTTCATGCTATATTTGGTACTGATACATGATATGGTATATGTGATATGTGACACCTGGTATTGATACTTGCCATACTATGTTTGACATATGATACCCGGCTCTGATACTTGTCTTGCTACATTGACCACTTGACATTGGACCCTGATACTTGATACTTGACGCTTGTTCTTGACATACGGTATATGCTATACTTTCATGTGGTATAAATGTTTAGACCTGACATCATGACTCTTGACCGGATATTACCACCCCTGATACCGGATTATATGACATATACATGACTATCACTATTACGGGGACATGACATGATTATTATATTATTACCAGATATTTGGTACTCCTGGACTCCTGTACTCCTGTATACTTGAACCCCTGAAATAGGGAGGCTCCTGACATTACTCCTGTATTATACTCCTGTTGACCCCGTAATAGGATAATCATGGATATTGTACATTTGTGGACACCCCGTGAATATTATTATTTGAGACTGTCATATTTTAACAACTTACACCGGGATGGGGGAAATTGATGGGTATCGATATAGTTTCTGTGTTTATGGTGGCCATACATATGTTGTACAACTTCCTGTTAGATTCGACCTGGATGGCCACCAGGCGTTTCTGAGGGGTGTACTGGCACCCCTACCCCCTTGCCTGCCTGTCCGGGTGTGCTATAATCCCCTTGGTATATCCTGTGGGGAACGGTGACACTCTATTCCTGTTCGGGTGTATTATAAGACCTTCGGGCATATAGTAAATCCCGGTGCCTAGCGGTACGTTCCGGCTCCAGCACCGGATAATCCTGGACCGTTGTCCCGGGCATGCACGGGACCCATTATAAACATGGTTCGTCGCTCCCCATCAATTTTCAATAACCAACCTCGCTACATTTGTATGCGAAAGTATATGGCACCGGTTATATACCAAACATACAAATTGAACGAGTTAATAATAATAACTTAATAAATTGACTTCATGCATTTTTGTGTCATTCCATACTTGTCATTTATTGTAGTTACTCCATGCTTCCTAGTTTGATTACCTGACATTTGATCTGATATACATGCTTTTATTTCCTGCCTTATAAATGTTAAGTGTTATTTTCATATTCACTATTCATTGTGGTTAATTCATGCTTATTGATTTGGATATATTATACTTGTCATGAAGCACCTGCTATTATTTGTACTTACCATTGGGTTTTCTTGTACTCGCTGGGATTTTCCTAACGACCCTGGATTTGCATGTCCAGATTTAGCAGCTTGGACCGAGGTGGACCCATCGGCCGAGGATCAGGCCTATCTTGAGGAGCAGGCAGATTAGTAGTAGTTCCGTCCAGTCTTTTCCCCGCTCGCGAGATCCCCTTTCTAGCTCGTGAGTTTTTATCTGTTGTATCATGTGTAGTCTACTTTTGTATTATCTAGTGATGTAATATTGATGTAATATTATATCACTGTTTGTGATGACTCAGTACTTGTTTAAATTATGTTGGAATGTATAATACCACGTATTTCCGCACTCTGATATATGTGTTGTGTTGTATTGATGCTTAGCGTACATACGTGATGGTACCATTGCCCTGCGTATGTACGTCGCAGTGGCGTCTCCGTACCCGCCAGGACCGGGCGCCACAATTACGGTCCAAACAAACGCCGTAGTTGTAACTGGGTTGTAAGTCATTTACGAATTACGGACTTTTACGCGAAACAAATGGCCCCTAAGATGCAAAAATGCTATTTGTACTGCTATTAGTATACTGCATGACACTAGTGTTAAGTGATACGTGAGGCCATGCGAACTAGGGGTGGCAGACGGGTTGCGACCCGTCAGACCCGACCCAACCCGACCGGAGTTAGCGGGTATGGGTATGGGTTTGGGCTAATTGGGGTTTGGGTCGTAATCGGGTCGACCCATCTGACCCGATTATTAAATGGGTCGGGTCGACCCGAACCCGCCAGACCCAGTTATTCTCTCTCCTCCGCGGCCTCTTCCCTTTCGATCTCCTCCACCGCCTCCTCCCCTTGACCGAAATTAAATTGTCAAAAAGTATACGCGAGCCTAATTTCAAACATGTGACCTCTAGTGTATGAGTTTAGTGTGATGACCAACCATATCACCAAACAATTTAGTAAAATAGCGTAAAGAAATTGTATTTAAGGCTTAATAATTGGGTCAAATGGGTCGGGTCGGGTTGACCCGATTAAGTCTGGGTCGGGTCTGGGTCTGAATTTTTGACCCATATAATAAACGGGTCGGGTCGACCAGACCCGATTATTATATGGGTCGTGCAGTAATTGGGTCGGGTCGACCCGACCCGACCCAGTTGCCACCCCTAATGCGGGCCACACTCACGTTAGGCTAATGCCGCCCGTCCACGTAATCTCACATGTCACTCTAATATTAGCAAGAACAGTCTCAATAGCCCTACTCTTTTAAGATAGGATTTGTTGCCTTTTTTTAAGTTTTCATGTGCATTTAAATATCATTACTTAAGTATTGTATTGCAAAAACGTGTTAGTAATTAATCACTGGAAAATTCAATTAAAGATGATTTTTCTACTGCTTTCTCTGAAAACTGTATCACAAAAATCTATATGGTAGTATAGGGTTAAGTCTGAAATCCTATTTATTCTCTTTAAAAAAATAAATAGGATTTCTCTACTATTGCCTCGCAAATAATTTCATGTTCAATACATTGGACCTCTTAGGTGGAAGATGATGGAGAAACCATTATTCGAGATAGCCGAAGTGTTTCCACGTCAGCAGAGCTTAGCACGCTCTTATTTTTAACTTTTCCAGCACATACCTGTTTATTTACCTGTAAATTAAGCAACTAGAGAGAAAATCAACTACTACTAATAGCAATCAACACAATATTTGAAAACCTTCCTCAAATATTGACTCTATCAAAACATCAAAGGTCGCAGCAATCAAGCAAAATCCAAAGAATAAAACTCCTCAAAATGAATACTTTCAAGTAACCGCAGTCTCTTGGGTCTCTGAAATGATATTTACATCAAATATGAGTTGGCAAATTAAAGAAAATACATCTTTCAAAGTCTTTGTGATTTTTGCCATGGTGAATCTGACAAGCTCTCATGTCTCTGCTATCCACATTCAACTCAAAAGTAACAAAAGTATGAACAAGATGGTGCTTACAAAATGTGGATCCCAAAGAAGCATAATAGACAGTTGGAGAGAAGGTGCACATGAATAGGTAAACCATGTCCCAGAACTGCAGTCTCCTACTCAAAATTCTCCAACTTTTTGAAACCCCTTGCCACTGTTCAGGACCAAGAGATTATGTCAGAGCATTGCTAGAAATGTAATCAGGAAGATAAATCAACATTACGCAGAATAACCTGGTGTGAACTGGAGTTTATGCGAAAACTTTCAGATACATTTTAGGTATCACCAATTAAGACTTTGGGGTATAAATGAGTTTTACCAAAGTCAATCTTAAAGTCTACACGCCACAAGTTCCACAATTAGACGGTAAAAAAAAAATAAAATACTTAACGACTGAAAAGGATTTACCATTTTATACATCTAAAATATCACATAATTTGAACTTCAAATAACTCCAAGAAAAAATTTAGCACAAGACACATGTATCACTTGCAAGAGTTTAAGCCCTCAATTTACCTCCGTAAAGTTGAGGTTGGAAATTTAAACTAGCAATACTAAACATTTTTACTCGAAGTTCATTCATAATCCATGATTCATCTACAAGCGGTAGGATAAGGCAAAGTTGACCTGTTGATCAGGAAAGGTAGTCTTATTCTAACATAGCCCAGCTATTTTTGAAGGACAACACATAATCCAGAATCCAATCCCAAGTCCTGATTGTAAGTTTAGCATCACCGTCAACATCTTCTCCATGGTAACCGTTTATATGAAACTTCCTGCGTAACTTCTTACTATACAAGAAATTGGGGGAAAGTCATCAGATTTCATGTTTCACAATTCACAAGATACCTTTCAATTTAAGAATTCCGAGAGTATAGCTGCTTCCAGCTTCACCTATGCTATGAGAAGGTTGTACCTAACTCAAACTTTGTAGTGTGTGCACATGTGCACGCCTTGCAATATATGTCCGCGGGGGGGGGGGGGGGGGGGGGGGGGGGGGGGGGTGGGGGGGGGGTGGGTACCAAACAAACCAGTACCCAACCGCCATATTAAGACTGGACCCCTGCCAAAAATATATCCAGTGGATCTAATGGGCCTAACACAATCAATCAAATTAGAATTGGAGAAAACAAATATTTTTCAGTGAACCTACTGTAGACAAATTTCTGCCGCTGCCTGAAGAAGATGCATCTTATTAGAACCCGAGGTAACAAATGAAATGGGTTGAACATGGGTGCAAAGCTAGATTGTTTTCTCACATTTTCTTCTTGAATGATCCTATGTCTAGCATGAGGCAGAAAAACATAACAAACATGCATTGCAAAATAAAAATAAAAATAAATAAATATTGAGGTGTCAAGGCCGCGAATAAAAAAGTTGCAAATAAAGAAGTTGGAGTCGGCATAAAGGACCTGGGAATCTGGGATGCTGTAATATGATAATCAGAATGAATCCTCTGCTAGAGACTACAATGGTGATTACTTTGACAGTGGACAATCGAAATCAGCATACATGATCAGGGATACTGTAAAATGACATTCAGAATGAATCTTCTCGTAGAGACCACCTATGATGATGACTTGGACACTGGACAATTGGACAAGCAACCCCCGGGGATGAAAAAATGAAATGGAGAGGCGAAACAATACGTGTAAACAAATAGCAGCATATAAAAAGAGTGTAAGACAATACGAAGAGGCATCTCTCTACTAATGCTTTGGCCAAAATTCATGGTGTGGGGCAATTGCTATTTAGTATAAGTAAGACGTAAGCACAAAAGGTTAAAGCAGCACGTAGACATTACATTAATGATTCATACTTTATTTCTTAAAAGCATCACTTTGATCTTATTCTCATTCTGTTTTTGCCTTATGCTCAGACTAAACTTGATCCCTGTTTTTTGAGCAATACATAGATCAAGCAACATCCTCAAGCATTCAAGCCATAAGTTGCAGAGAATGAAGCATCTTGTGTAAATAAGATAACAAGGTGTCCTAGCAGACAAAAACTTTGGTAATCTTTCTTATTGCTCTGGCATTTAAGATGAGATTTTTTTATTATTTCCTGGAGTGATCCATCCATTTACTTAGGATTTAAAATAAACTTCTGTAAAAATTATTATGTATTGCACAAACCAAATGAAACAACAACATAACCATCTCAGAAATAATAATAAACAAAAAATCAAAAAATCCCGCCAAAATTAGCTCAATGGATTTATAAAGGGCATAATTTCAGTAAATCATATAAGCTGTTATGCTTTCATCCCTTTTTTTAAAAAAAGAAAAAAGAAAAGCGAAAAAGAGAGAAGCTGTTATGTTGAATGAACCAAGGTATATCCCAAGAAAAAATATTTCCTATTGAGTCAACAAAAGTGATTCAAATTTCTTGCTTAAAAGCTGCTATATATTCTGACAAAGATGAGTTTCAGGACTGATTTTCTAGAACTGGTTGAGAACAAGGCATATATCTACAAAATTCAAGACCGTGTACGAGGATTAGTTAGAACAGCACTAGACCAGAACTGTTAGATCAGGGAAAAAAATAATAAGAATAACTGGTTAGATGTAATACTTCCAACATATCCAACAGATTTAGAAATAGATGCACGTCTTAAAATTAATATGATAAAGTATTCACATTTCACACGTGTAAAAAATTTCACACTTGAGTAAAAAGGTGTGATCAAAACTATTTCTGTCATAGCACATATGATAAATTAAACTGAAAGCTCCAGTAAATTACAGCCTATGGGCATGGTTCTCTTCCTAGAGCAAGTTGAACAGAAAGCAAAAGTAATCTAGTTGGCATTAGAACAAAACATGATCCAGAAATGTTCCCTGAAAAGAAGCACAAAGGTGATTTGGAAAAAAAATTGTGAAAAATAGTTTGCTCAAACTTCTACTGTCCTACATAATGAAAGTGAAAAAACAAAAACATAAATTTGATCAAAGCTCGAATGTTAGAAGTAAAGACTTTAAAAAAAAAAAAAACTCTTTTTAGTAACACAATACTTCAACATTTGTGAAGGCAACGATTATTAGGGTACACCATAAATTTACTATATCATGGTATTGGAAAACGGTACAAAACTTTTTAAGCTCATCAGCATAAACTAACAACTCATGAGATCTGATTACTTTTTGACTTCTTTATGAAGAACGTCATCTACCTGAATTGTGTGCAGAAAGTTACCTTTGGTTATAAACAAAATGGATTCATTAGTCAATTGCTAAGGTTAGCCACTTTAATTATTTAGTATTTGTGTGGGTGATTAAATTAGAACTTTCTTTTGGCTTCTTTCTGTTGGGAAACAGTCTATATGCTCAGATACCAATTGTTGTGATTTCAAGGGAGGACGCCCCCATGACCGGATCGACTGGGGCGGCGCAACGGAAACGAACCACAGGATCTACTAAGTAAGGCAACTTGAAGAAGAGAAGAAGAAGATATTCTAAAGTAGATAGAAAGCTAACAAACAATATAATGTGGTTCCACCGATCAAACAGATTATGTGTATGTCCGCAGGAGAAGGGGAGAAAAACTTTATTAAAACTTTGGAGGAGTATAATAAGCATTACTTCCACCTCACTTTGAGAAGATTTATGCCCTTGATGGTCGCCAAGAACAGCAAACACCCTTCTAGCTAAGCTTCTCTCACGAATCTCTCACCTAGATGAATTACACGCTTAAGAGTTACAAATTCATTTCATTCTCTTGGAATACATTGAAAGGCACCCTTAAGGGTTTTCATAGAACTCTCCTACTCCTAAACAAACTCCATCAATCAGAATAAAGAAAACTTGAATCCAACTCGGACTCAAAACAGATTCAGAAAAGAAAACTGCCAGATCCGACATTAATCAACCTTCACGACGTATTCACGTCATAATCCAAACAATCTCCCCCTTTGATTTTAATACGTCCAAGTCCGAGAATAGCCACCATGCTCTATGTGCTCGCATCTACGCACAATTGAACAAACTTGACTTTATCTCCATGTCACTCCCTCTTCTCCATAACCCCCTCATGGGGTTCACAACTTAATTACGTTGAATAATTCTAGGCCCAACCTGAATTTTATCACCCAACGATCTCCTTGATCCACACAATATTTATGAGAATTTGCTCCACCATAGGATTAATGATCTGCACTACTTTGTTGCGTGCATAGTCTCAATCTCTCTTCGGGGTACAACTGAACATCCGAGCTCAAATCTATTGTAGTCTCCGATTGTTTCACAACCACTGCTTCTAAAGCCGAGGACAACTGCAATCCACTAACTGTAACTTTCAAATTTTGCAACATATACAAATTGCCGACACGTTCGGCCTGAAACTTCACATGGGCCTCTTGGAGACTTCCATAAGATCACCTTTCGAGCTGATACAGAACCCTTCCCCTTGTAGGGCTCCAAGAGAGAAGAGATTGTACATTGATTCGGGAACATGACGAACGCCTTGAAGAGTAGTGATGCATCCATCATGAGACCGAAACTGAATTGTTCCTACGCCAATCACCTCGTAGCAAAATTTTCCATAAAGGCTTCTCCCCTTGAACCGAAGTATATGAAGAGAACATCTTTCTATTGAAACTGATATGCTATGAACATCCAGAATGCTCACATTGTTGTTCATATCCTCCAACCAGTTTAGTGACATTAGCATCTGTTGTTTCTTCTTTCAAAGCCAACACTCAGATTTAATGTGTCCTTTCTTGTGACAATGGTTACACGTCAAATTTTTGTGTTTTGAGTTACCGTGGAACTTTCATTATTACTCTTCTCCCTTAAATAATGAACTTGTCCGGAATTATCATGATGACACTTACCCATCAACTGGGTGTCAATTTTGTCCTTGTTGAGCAGATGCTCCTTGACCTCATTAACCTTGATTGTTGACTTGTCTCCATAGATGATAGCTTCCTTATATCTATTATATGAAGAAGGTAAAGAACACAGTAATAGAAGTGTTTGATCCTCATGTTCTATCTTAACCTCTATTTTATCTAAATCATTGATAAAAGAGAAAAATTCTGCAATATGAGACTTGATAGGTGTACCTTCATGTATGCGGAGAAGAAAGGCGTTGCTTCAGAATCAACCGATTCACCAACAACTTCTTCAGATAGTGGTCTTGAAGTCGCTCCAACAATGAAGATGTTATTTTCGCTGTAGAAAACTCATCCAACACTTCGTTAGTCAATAAAGCTGAATAGCCATCAAGGCTTTCTCATCCAACTCCTACAAGTTTCTTCCTTTATGTCTTGAGGCTTTTTCTCCCTCCAAGTAGTACTTTCTTCAATTCGCTCTGGGTAAGGATAGCGTTCATCTTAATCTGTCATCTGCTAAAATTAATGACGCCATCAAACTTCTGAATATCAAACTTAATCACAGACATCTTCAAATTACCTTGCTTGATACCAATTGTTGTGAATTCAAGGGGCACCCCCACAACCGGATCGACTGTGGCGGCGCAGCGGAAACAAATCACAGGATCTACAAAGACAACAAGAAGAAGAGAAGAAGATATTCCAAAGTAGATAGAAAGCCAACACACAATATAACATGATTCCACCGATCAAACAGATGTTGTGTACGTCCACAGGAGAAGGGGGAGATACTTCATTAAAACTTTAGGGGAATACAATAAGAATTACTTACACCTCACGCTGAAAATATTACAAGCCCTTGATGGTCGCCAAGAACAACGAACCCTTAAGCTTTTCTTATGAATCTCTCACATAAATGAATTACACCCTTAGGAATTACAAATTCATTAGATTCTCTTGGAATATATTAAAGGCCGCCCCTAAGGGGTTATTTATAGACCATAAAACTCTCTTAGTCCTAAACAAACTCCGTTAACCAGAATAAAGAAAACTTGAATCCAACTTGAACTCAAAAAAATCTAGAAAAGGAACTGCCAGATCTGACATTAATCAACCTTCACGATGTATTCACGTCATAATCCTAATACTTTCAAAGTTTCAATATTTAAGTTAAGTCATGTTGCAAAAACAGGCTTCTTTTAATATGTCAACCCAAACAAACTCACTAGCATGGATAGAAGAAAGATAAGCAAAGAACATAGCAGACTGACCTTTTGATGAGGAACGAACCACCACAACATGCATTGTGTATTATTGGGTGGAAGATGCAGACGAAGAGGACAGAGCATCCCATTCAAAGGGTTTCGTGAGCACACAATTATGCCGTCAGTTATCTCTGTTATCTTCCAACTTCTTGTCAACTCCTTCACACTTGTTCCTTTGAAGGTGATGCAAAGTTCAGTGCTACCACCCGTAGGGCCATCATCTCAGCAATCACATAGTAGATTGACGACCATCCGACTTCTGCAGCGAGTTGCTAAACGAAGATGACGACTGCAAACCACATCAGGTTTAAAACCAAAATCATTAAATTTATGGTTACGCAGTTCCATGTGATGACTTCAAATCAAAGAAAATCACAAGATAAATGAAAATGCATGATAAAATATCAATACAAAATCAAGAAAAATCATCGGAAACAAAAGGAAGCAAGGAACAGAGTGAAATTTCATCTTTTCCTTTATGTTCACTGCTTTACAGTGTGGAAAAGTTTCATCCACACAAAAGGAGGACTGAAACTATACTAGTTTTCGAGTCTCGGACTGATTCACATTCTTTTAGAAACACAAAAAATTCAAAGTAATTTCAAGAAATTCATTTTCCTTCTACCATTACAGTTAAGAAAGACCATTGCTTATATTTTAAACGAAAATTGCCTAGAAATTTAACAAAACTTTAAGGAATAAAAACAGAGATACATATTCAAAATTTTTGTCGCTAAATTAAGTACAGTAGATGACAAAACAAAATCAAAATACATACAATATCAAGTTATGTTTGGTTGCACAATCAAATCATGCCAAAATGTCATCCTTGAGAACTTCTAATTCGCCTAAAATTAGTAACATCTAATATCAAAAAAGAATCTACGCAGCAAAAAAGAAACAAACAGACCTCGTCTCTGGAAAGTCTGCGCATCAGCATGGACGGCGTGGCCTCCGGCGACGATTCGGACCCAGTCAGAGAAATCCGGTGGCGGAGGCGGAGGCGGATAAATCGGCGCTCTCTGCTGGTGGTGGTACCGCCCGTTGCCGTGCGCGCTGGCACCCCCAATCCATGAGGTTTGGTTGGACCTCGACGATCTCAACCTCCCACAGCACCCAGTCCTGCGTTGAGGTCCGATAGGGAATGTCGTGTGTGATCGAGTTCCGCCAGGGCGGCAGGCCGCCGTTGGCCCGGAGGGTAGTGGCCGTACCGCGTCTGAGCTTGACCTGGAATCCGTCGCGGATGGGCTCCCACTCGACGAGGAGTCGAGGCGGCGGGGGACGGACTGGATGACTTGCGGCCGGTCATCCCGAGGAACATGGGCTCGTGGAGGCGGTGAGGTAGCGGCCGTGGCAGGACTTGAGGCGGAGCACGGAGTCGCCGGTGCCGCCGCCGCCGCCGTCGGGGATCTCAACGGACATCGGGCGGCGCCGGTGGAGCCGTTGCGGTCCTGGGACACGTGCTCCTCGTCCTCGTCAGCGAGGAGGTACTTGTCATGGTGGCTCTTAAGGCGGACCGTCTTCGCGTTCTTGAAAAGCTCATTCTTTTTTTTTTTTTTTTTTGTTGAAAACCTTGAATCAAATCAAAGATTCCGATTCAAGATTCAGAAAACAAGAAAGAGAGGGGGTTCGGGATTCAAGGAAAGGGGATCTAATTGGAGGCGGGTATTGGTTGATGGAGGCGCGAAATGGGAAATGGAGCGAATTAGGATTTTATTTGTTCGCCTGTTTTCTTTTTTTTTTTTTTTTTTTTTTTCTTTTTAAATTTCAATAATAGGAGTGTGGGAAAACGTACGGGCATGTTTGGTGCAAGGAAGTGTTAAAGTAGGAAAAATAAGAAAATATAATTGCTCACTTTTATCTGTCCAAATATCAGAAAAAAAAAATAAGAAAGCTTCTTTTTCTTTTCTCTTTTCTCTATACACAAGCTTTCTCACTTCAGTGTGCTAAAGTTAATTTTGTAGTCATGTAAATCTCATTTATAATAAATTAAACACAAAACAATTAATTTTTTGATCACGTAAATCTCACTTGCATTCTAATTATAGTCCATTTTTTATTTTCTAATTAATTTTATTTAATATTATTTTGCGATGAACTTTATGGTCAATTTTTTCACTTCCACTTCACATACCATCCAAACATCGAAAAAAAACATAGCATTTTCAAATCATACTTCTCAACAACATCTAAAAACCGGAAAACATATAACCAATTCTCAAGTTTCAAAGGAAATTATTATCACTTCCTCACTTCCTCACTTTCACTTTCTCACTTTCAGTGTGCTAAAGTTAATTTTGTAGTCATGTAAATCTCATTTATAATAAATAAACACAAAACAATTAATTTTTTGATCACGTAAATCTCA